>WEIT01037373.1:57945-86867 GCA_013389985.1 Dryoscopus gambensis | reverse complement strand
ACCTCTGAAGGTCATCTAAGGGTTGGCTGAAAACAAGGACATACTTAGATAAAAAATTTCCCTCCATTTTTTCCACCAAAGTTTCTGAGTCAAAGGCCAAAACATGCAGTGTGATTATCAAATACAAACAGGAAAAAACCCCAAATGTGTAATAAGAACTGAGGGGTTTTTAACTTCAAAGCAAACCTCTTATACTTTGTAAATTGGTAAATATCTTGTTTACATTGTGAAGACACTGCTGCTCAGAAGCAATCTTGGCAAACCCATGGCAGAGGAAAAGTTTTGCCCCTTTGTAAGGGCTGTATCTGCACACTTCGTCAGGGTTAGAGAGCTATTGCTTATTTAGGACTTTTCAGAAGTTCCCACAGCATCCACAAGCTGAGCACCAAAAGTATCCAAGGGAACATATTTAAATAAGGAGAGGTGGTGAGTCACAGCCAGTACATTATCAGCTTCACCTGCCAGGCAGAAAGTAATTAATCTATTTCTTTTCCTTTTTCATCAGTTATCCTATATTCCACAACTTCTTGAAGTGGCTCATATTAAAGTAGACTGAAGTTAATTAAATGATGGGTGAAAAACAAGTATTTCTTAACATTCCCTAGCAGATAACTAGTCTCCTTTCAAACAGGAGACCAGATATTACAGTATTTAAACGAAACAGATTTGTTATTCAGGCCATCAATGAGCTTTTCTGTACATCATTTCCAAGCTGTGACTAATCAAGGGTTTATCAATATGTTCATTAAGACAGTTCTGAGTCACTTACCTGCAGTGATGTCTCACTTCCTGTATTGATAATTTACTGAAATCCCTGGTTGGCATCATTTCCCCACCTCAAACCTCTCCTCAAACAAAATTTAAAGGAGCTTTTGAACAAAGAGAATAAAATGTGCCACCAAGTAAAATCTAAAACTACTCCATACACAGAACAAGGTGGAGCCTCCAAAGTGTATTAAAATCAGGATCCAGGTACAAAGTTCAAACAAGCTTTAAAATTGCTCACAAGAAAATGCTGGCAGACTGTTACCAAGTTAGTTTTTTTAGTGTCTACACTTGTGTTCCTCCTCTGACTAGACTCATGACAGTCGCTATATTCCTTCATGATGAATTTCACACCCATGTTACAGATAATGTTTCTATAAAGTATTATTTGTAACATCCTTTTATCTCATGTCTGTCCTGTTCTTCTATCTCTGTCATTTGCTACTTTGTCAAGCACTAAATCCAGATACAAATTTTTCTGTTTCATCTTTTCAATTGCAGAAGGAAGGAAGGAAGGAAGGAAGGACTATTCCTCATCTGCCTTTTGGAGAGGAGCTGGACAGTTTATGATACAAACTTGTAAAAACTATTCCCAAAAGAGTATAATTAAAAGAAAGACACCTAGCTCATAACTGCTAATTATCTTGACTACAGAGAATTTCTATCAAGGGTAATTTCCATTAGTGAGCTCAGTCTGTTCCTTAATTGGCTGTTCAGATATGCAGAATAAATCAGGACACAGTCATCTCAGAGCACCTCCTCTACAAATGTTTCTGCATTTACTGATCTAGGGATGACTGACACAGCATTCCCAGAGAAGCCTGAAAAAATCATGTTAGTGGACACACAAAAAGAACAGCTCCATGGCCTTTTTTGACTTACTAATTTTAGTCTGACAACATAGAAATTTACAAAGAGTGAGTTTATTAACAACTTTCAGACCATCATAACAAGTGTCATAATAAAAATCAGATGTGATGACACACAGAATATTTCATCCATACAAACAGATTGTGTGTCATTTTACCAGAGGAGAATATACAACAGATTTAGAGAACTAATACTTTGTCCTGGGGTATTGGTAACCTTTACTTCAATGACCATTTTCGCTATTGCTGCTCTGCTTCCACACTTCCTGGTGTATTTCACACTCAAGTCTACAAAGAGAGAAAAACAGAGTCAAATAATGTGTAGCACTTGTTCTGTTTCTGCATTTAAATGTCATAAGAGTAAAGTGGGAAAACAATTAAGGTTCTTTTGTATCTCAAATCCACAACCTTCTTGCAGGGAATAACATCCACCCAGCCTCTGGTTTCTGTGCCTGGCAAAAAATGACTGAAGAATGCAATAACAGACCCAAACAATGAAAAAATTTAGTACAACTATCCCTCACTGTAGTAATAAACTGGAGGAGTGCTCTGCCTGTAGCAGAATGCCCACAGGATTGTGTGAGAGCTCGCTAGAGCCTGGTACCTTTTGAAAGCAGATCAAGAAAAATCACTGACATCTGTTACACTTGTGTAAGTAGCTGTGACAGCAGAGGGCGTGTAGTCGTGCCCAGCAAGCGTGGGTGCCAGAGGAGCTGTTCCTGCAGAATCTTTCTCTAGCAGCCCTAGCTTGGCCCCCACAATGCTTGGGGAAAATCAGTCCTGATTCTGAACTTGCTGGGGCAGCTTCTCAGGTTGGGCAATTTGCAGTATTTTTTCAGATGTCAGTGAGTGAGTGTTGACTCTGAGGACTTTCTCAAGCCTGGGTGTAGGGAAACACTCCCTTCTGGCACCTCAGCTTTGTTACCCCATCATAAAACAGAGTAAATAAATACATATACTGGTAAGAAGGCAAGGCAAGTCAACGCAAGCAAGGAGAAAGGAGAGGAAAAAGGAAAGGAAAAGGAAAGGAAAAGGGAGTAGGGGGAAGAGGAAAGGCTTCTAAACTCTGACCTTAGAGGTTCTTTTCTAGAGTTCTTTCTTTTAGAACTCTTTTCAGAGTTCTTAGAGGAACTGCAGCAGTTCTGGCATGAAATTAAGCAGCCTACCACTCTTCTGACTTTGCTACAGCAGGCATGTGAAAGACTATCTGAATAACATTTATTCCCCACCCCCTTGCCACAGGCCAAACTTTCTCTTCCACTGCTGGGCAAAATGTGGAATGTGAAGAAAGAAGAGAAGAGAAGAAATTTTTGACCCATCCATTTTGCACCAGAAGAGGGTTTCCTGAGGAGGAAAAGCAATAGTAGAAAAAATAGGATACTGGGTACAGCATGTTGGTTGCTGTGGGACATCAGGAGATCCGTGATAACCTCCATCCTTTCTTCTTGGAGCATAAAGGCAAACACATTAGCTGGCAGATACATACACATCCCATGCTCCTGTCTCACCATAGGTTGGAGCTCTGTCCCATCTTCATTATCCTGGAATGGTCTTGTGCTTCTGTGGTTTTGCCCTTCTGTTAACTTGTTACTCTGACTCACAAAGGTCTACAAGCAAAAACCAGGGTGAGATCGTTTGTGAAAGGAAACCATTATGCAAATAAAAATACCTGGTAGAGGAAGATAATTAGCCCAGGGCTAAGAAACTGTAGCTGGTTCCTGGCTGGATGACACTGAGTGATACCGGGAGGGACTGCAGAGGCAGCAAAAGTGATGAATGCAACTGAGAAGGATGCATCAAGAATTTCTATTATATCTCCTACTGCAGGAATGAGGACTCCGGCTGTTTGAAATCCCTCCCACGGCTCTCTGCCCACTGCTGCATATTGTCCTGAGGGCCACAAAGCCTCCCTTCCACCCCCGGGATGTTTGTAACCTGATTGTAACACAGACAAGTCAAATGCCTTCATGTGTTGGGAAACTCCAAATTCTTGTCTGTGTGAGCAAACTTACTCTTGATCATACAATGAGGAGGAGTTTGGATGTGCTGCCCACGGTTTTTCCATACAAGGGTACAGAGCCTGTCCTGCTTGGAAGACTCCTTGTCCCTGTGGGAAATCCTCTCTTCACCCACAGCTCTAGGGCATGGCTAATTACACAGAATTAAGACCAGAGTTAAAGAGAAACTACCACAAAGTTTGGAAGTGGAGAAAGGAAAGCCTCTGCTTCATGAAGGAAAATTGGCTTAAGAAGTATTTTAGCATTTGGCAAACAGAGAGGGAAGAAGAGAGGTCAAGGCTTCAGAGTTTTCCATTTGGTTTCATATTCCTATCCAGGCGATGTGCTTAAGTACTATTCTGAACCAAAGCCAAAGAATATATATCTGCTTTCTTCTGTACAAAGGGTTAAGCCTATCTTTAGGCTGCCTTTTCATTATTGTATTGTTTGTTGTTGTTCTCAACAAAATTCTATGAATATTACAGAAACTCTCACAGCAGCATTAAAAAAAATAAATAAAAACCAAACCCCAAAACCAGTTCTTCTGACATTGTCCTGAAGTAATCCATCCAGAACATTTGCATCATATGAGCTACTCTGGCTGCTGGGTATTTGTCTTCATGGATCGCTAAGGTTTTCTCTGTTGTGTGGTTTGTGACGGAAAAGACAAAAATGTCAAAAATAGCACAAAAAGAAACAAATATCTGCATCTTCAGATATTCTCTTATTTAGAAAGGGATGGCACATATATATTCAAATGCTTCAGTTACAGCACTACATCACTATTAGCTAAGTACTGAAGGTACTACAATACAGTAATTACAAGGGTAAAGACACAGAACAACCTGTCCAGAGGCAGAAGAGTTTAATCAAGAGATAGAAGTCAGCATTTTGGCAAAAGAATCTGTAAAGGTATGAAGCAGAGCAACTCAGATTTGCATGTAGTTTGTTCAGAACTACAGCATCTGTAGGATGTGGAATGGATCTCTGACCTGCTACTTGTTGATTATTTTTTCTTATCACTGTACAGTGAATTACAAGAAATAAAATCATTAATCTTAGGGCACCCCATGGATCAATTTCTACACCTGGTTCATCTATTTATTAATATTTTTAAATTACCAACAATATATCTAATTAGGCCTAAATAGTCAGCCATTACTTACAGAATATGAGCTAAAAGAAGGCAGCACACATGAGTCAGAGGGAGCCATTTACTTCAGTTTATAAATTAATGTACTTGTATTCCTGAGTCCATCCTGTTCTAAGGTGTTGGAAAGGAAATAGCATGGGTTGTGGGTTCACATTACTAGGTCTTGAGGAAAGAAAAAGTGCTTAAAAGCTTATAATATCTCAAATATCTTTGCTGTAATCAGTGGGGTTTACCAGCAGCTCCTGATCCATAAAGTATGGCTGCTCTGCAGTTCCGTCATTTGTTTCCATATCAATAGCAAAGCAAAGGAACATGGCATCTGCTGTGACTTCAAACACAGACAGAAAGCTGTGGGACATCAGGTAGGCAAAAAATCCAACCAGCAACAAAGGAACTACCCAAGCTTGCAACTCCCGGTGGTAGTTAAATGCCATCAATCCTCCAAAAACAGTAAAGCATACAACAAACACCTGTAAAGGACAGTGAGAGAGCAGTGCAGCCTCATTAATCATGTAGAAATGTTTCTCACAAAAAAAACCAATGCCCCCAAACCCTGAGGTAAATACATTACAGACAGTATTTTAAGAGCTCATCTCATCTGGGAGATGGCTAAGCAGTTTCCGGCATCACATAGTTGTGACATGTAGTGTTCAATTTCATGTGTAAATTCCATAGGGCAGAGGAAACCATTTGCCGTGTATGTACCAAAGACTTGTTGCAATTGGACCTGCCAGAGTGGCACCAAGTATGCTGCTATAACACAACTAAATAACTCTGCAAAGTTAAATTCCTCAAATATTCTTCTCTCCCAAACTTATTTTATAGCATTAACAACACTGAATTTAACAAAGATAAACTTTATTTATTTTAGGTATATGAAAGATAATCAGGCCTGATTTTTCACTTCATTTTTACAGAACAGTTATTTTTATTTACTCTTACCTTTCCTAAAAATAGGACAAAATCGCCAAAGCAACTAATGGATGCAAGTTTAGCAGAGTTCCTTGCCAAAATACAGACAGCATCCTTTGCTGATGTACAAAAATTTGTCCCATTTATGGCTGTAGTTGTGTATGCATGCTGAAATGACATAAGATAATAATGCAGTGAGAGAGGAAAGATTCATAATCTAGATTTTACTCCAGCAAAATGCAAAGCCTTAAACTCTATTTGGAAATACTGACTTTACGAGTATAAAGAGCTATTTTGCATAATATGGCAATTTTATTTCAAATTATTTTAATAACTATACTTCTAAATTCAAAGAGTTTTTTTACATAATTTTCACCATTAGCAAATGTTATAATAGTGACTAAATAAATTTCTGAAGTCACATTTATCCAGTTTATTTTAAAACACCAAAGTGCTCTACCCCAATTTTTGTGAATGAATATGACACAATTACCAGAAAACACCTGGAGTCACATTATCCAAACTTACTGGCCATCTATGTCCAACACTGCTGGCAAACTATGTAAGAGGAACAATGAAGTTATGTATTTACTGGGTCAGTAAAAGTTCATGATTAAAAAATTTTTACACGTGACTCTTTCAAACACTTTAGATACTAGTGAAATTCAAGCTTATAGTCATAGCCATAAAATAAACCTTTTCATGAAGGTCTTCTGGACAAGACCAGTAAGTGTAAGGTCACATGCCCCACCCCACTCCGAACAACAGGTAATTGGGGCACTCCCAGTTTTTCAATGTATTGAGAATTTTACATTATATCCCTTTGTGGAAACTTGCCTGGACAGGTGGGAAGGATAGAATATTTACCTTCATGGATTTGATTATTTTTGCACTTATGCATAAATTGACATATATGTCCCATTTATGGAACTCCTCAACAAGGTTTTGAAACGATGTCCAAAATATCGGCTAAGAAAAGCAGCACTTATGATACTTGAAACATTTCTGGGCTGAGCAGTTTCCCTTTACTCAAAATACTAGAAAGCAGATTATGCCATAAAAACTTTAGTCACGTCTGGTATGGTCAGTAAGAACCACAGTGTGCAAGGGATTACTGTTCTGAAGGAATTTATAAACCCAAACATGTACGTGGTGCTTACATTGCTTTCTGCTTCACCTGGAAGTGAAAAAACCCAGCCCATAAGGGGTTTGCTGAAAGTGAATTATACTGGCCTGCTGAAGGCACTTCCTGTTCAAAAATCTGGTTTTTCTTACTTATAATTCAAAATAGAAAATAATTTCAGATATCTGAAGCAAAGAAAATTTATTTCTGTAGAGTCCAGTTTTACCCCTGAGCAACTTCTGCAGCATACTGTAGTGCAGCAAAGCTAGAATGACAAAAGAAAGAAAGAAAGAAAGAAAGAAAGAAAGAAAGAAAGAAAGAAAGAAAGAAAGAAAGAAAGATGATTGATTAAATGCAATCAAAGACTTTTTGTCTCTTTATTGTAGATACTGCTTATATGAAAAATAGTTATTTTTCCTCTGATAGTAAAGAAAGAAACAGTGACATTCCATAAATATTGTACATATTAGAAAATACATCCATAGACAGAAAAAGTATAAATAAAGACCATGGATTTATTGCCTACTCTATGAAAAATCAGAGACTCAAATGAACTCTACAGAAACTCAAAGAGTATCTGCATCAAAATATGTTTAAACAAGCAATTTCACTTCATTTCTAAACAGGAAAAAATGCTTTCTGATGCTGTTCATTTATTTATCCTGATGCTGTTCCCTGCCTGGCAGGATGCCGTCACACCGGAACATCCCAGGATGCAGCAACAGGGGAGCTGCCAGTGCCAGCCCTGCTGGCCCAGGACACAGGCAGAAGGTAGATGGCCTCACATCACGCTCCCTCTGTCTTCCATCTGTAGCTGTCACTGCATATTTCAGACATGGACAGATTTCTCTTTATAACATGCTGTGAGTTAAGTCTGTTTCATCATTCCCATTAAACAGACAGGGAACAGAGACACAGAGTGGAAAAGCGTGTCTAAGTTTGTTTTTGTCCCTTAAGAACTAAATTCACAGAGTAGATCCTGACCTGGTGAGGTCAGTATAAATTTTGCCAATAAATTAAACAGAGATTCTGTATTAATTATAAATTGAAAAAAATGTGTTTTAAAAATTAAAAAGAATGTTGAAAATGCACATGTGCTTGTACAAACATTGTTTCCAAACTTAAAATAAATACCCATTTGTTTGCACTCTTGAAGTAGCCACTTTGGTATTCAAAGAATGTGCAATGAAAAGAATTTCTGATATTTATTAACTAGAACAGTTATCTTGGAAAGATTGAAAATAACGCTGAAGACAGTACACTACCTGCGCAGGGCTTTGCTGTGTTACAAACCAGCTGATAAAAAATGGCATTTATAGCAGTTATAACTTAAACAAATCATGTAAGCATTACCCAATGATAATACTCAAGAAACACAGGCAGCCAGGTAATAATCCAACATTATAGACGGAATAAGAGAGACAGAAATTAATGAACCACTGAAGGCTGCAAAACCAGTCAGACATATGTGAAGCAGGAATATTACCAGCAGAATTGGAAGACAATTGATCTCTACCAAGTGATCTCTACCTTTTAGCAAGAAATACATTTCTGTGAAAAAAAATATTTAGAGGATTTCTTGTTCAGCCTAGAAGCTTTTTCCATACACTTGCCTCACAATTCTCAAGTTTCTCATGCAGACCCCTTGCCCTGATCCCATCTAGCCACACAGAAATCTACATGTTCTCCCTGACAAAACACATCAAACATTTAAGCTAAGGTATGTTTCCATGAAACTCAGCATTGCACAGAAATGAACTCAAGTGATTTCTCATCCTTACTTATAAAGGAACACCTATCACACACAAGCTGTTACCTATACTTGCAAATAATTTGGACTTTGGACCAAAAAGCTTAGATATCTCATTAAGTTTGAAATTGCAGGATATGTGCAATAATCCAAAGCCTTTCAAATTAAAGATAGTTGTGAAGGCTAAGATGGTAGACCATGGTCAGTTAAGAACCTCCTAACATTCAGACACAGGTTATTTAAATATGTTTTTCTACAGAATACATTCTTTTTCCATGCACAAAAGCTTTAATGGACTTGAAAATGTTTGAGAGAAGGGCAGCAGGAATGATCCAAAAGGTATGGAATGTCTCCTGTCTCGGGAACGCCAGGCTCTTCTGTCTGGAAAAGAGATGACTGAAGGAAGATGCAGCAAGAGGGCTACCAATTCATGAGAAATGCAGAGAGGCTGTGTAGGGTTAGATGGCTCCCTGTTCCTTCCAGAACAAAGACTAGGCAGGGGCAGGACAGTATGAAGCAGTAGGAGCCAAATTGGAAAACAGATGGTATTTTTCACTATAAATCTGTAAATTGTGAACTGCTGGACAAAGGATGCTTTAGCTGCTAAAAGTTCACATGAACTCAACGGAGACGGGGAATTTCAGGGAAAAGGCATCAGCTGAGAGTTATTAAACACAGAGAAAATACACTCAGCTCAAGAAGTCCCTAGAGTGAAAACAGATTCAGAAACAGCACAGAGACAGGGAAACATCCTTTTGTTCTACCTTAGCATTTACAGTCACTGCTGAAGATGGGATACTAGACCTAGAAAGAGACTCAGTCTGATCCTTATGTACATATTATAGCTCTTATATTTTTATCTTTGCTGAATGAATTGATCTTTTACAGTGGTAGACTCTGCTCTGGTGACAAGCAAGTAATGATTGCATTGATAGCATAAGGTTGGTCAGAAAGCATGGGAGACAGTGGGTCAGGAACAGCCTTTATCCTTGCACCAGCAAGTTGATCTCGTATCGCCACCTCTCTGAAGAGCACAAGACTCTTCTGGCTTGGGGCCTGGGAACTAGACACTGATTTCTCAGTGTCAGGATGAATAAATAGGGAATGGGAATGTTTACATATTTCCAAATACCACAGTATGCAAAAAAACCCTATTTAAAGAATATATCCTTCTGTGCCTCATAACACAGAATGTCAAAGGTCTTGGAAAAAGTGACCTGGTAGTTTCATGAGAAAGGCGCTGTGGCTCAGATCCAGGCTGTAAGTCCCCCAGTTGTTGAGAATAATTGCTACTTTGTGTAACAGCTGAATTCAGTCCTCCATTCTAAGGCTTGCTTTCATAAAAATGAGCTTGGGGAAGAGAGAATTGCCATAGCAACAGAATCTTCTTTAAAAAGAAGAAGGAGACATGCTGGTCTCTCATCCCAGTTTAGCTTTTTCTGCTCTGCTGGTATTTTCAGCCTGATCTGATCTTGTTGCTGCCAACTCTCTTGGGGGCTGCCCTGGTTAGCTACCCCCAGTGCAGTGTGGTGCAGCTCAGGCTGGACCTTAAAGTGTCTTAGCCTGCAAGTGTCACTGCTGCCAGTGGAAGCCCCTCAGAAAGCAAAATCCAGTGGTAGCAAGAGGCAATGACTGTAGCTGCAGCGCAGCAGTTAGTGGTCTGGTGAGAAAGTTGTATCATGACTCTCAGACAGTGGTGGGAAATGACAGCAAGGCAGGCCTTGTGAGGCCCCAGTGAAAACATGAGGACATACAAGACTGGAAGGGACTTTCAGCCACTCCAGTCCCTGCCTATTTGAGATTAACACATTATACAAATCTTCTCTTAAGTGGAAAACTCCCTCTTTAAATCACTTAGGACTTCCCCTCTCCCAGGCCTTACATTTGGAGCTATTCCAGACAGTTGTCCCTCCGGTCCTTAGGAACCTTCTTCCAACTTCCAGACAACATTTATTCATGAACAATTTACATCTACTCATTTTTCTGCTCATCTTGTCCAGCTTTTATCCCTCCCTGCTGTCTCATAGATAGCTAACAGGCTTGCTCTTACACTTCATTTGTCACAGGATATTCCAGTCCCCCCAGTGAGATAAGACTGAGCACATAACCAGCAACTTGTAAGATGGCATTTATCCCCCTCTTTCCAGTGCAAGTGTTTCATCTTGTACCTTCCAGGACTGACTCTGTGCTTCCTGCAGCCTTGTTAAATTAAGGGCTATTGTCCTGTGGCTGACAAACACATGGAGAATATTCTCCCCCTCCACTTCTAATCAATAAGCACACAGAAATGGTTATTTTTTGTTCCTAGGCTAATTACCATCTGTAAGGAACCTTCAATAACCTCCTGAATTTTCCAAAGAAGTCCAAAGAACACAAATGTCATTTACTTCCATTCCACCCTATATTTGCAGTCTGGACTTACTGGAGAAAATTTCCAACTTTCCTTGCCTCCTACTTTCTGTGTCATCTGCTCCCTCCATCACTGTCACCCAGAGGGTGGGACCAACACAACTTTCTCCTCAGAGGGTAGCTGGATGTCCTTTCCTACTGCATCACAGTGTTACATGTGGGCTCCATTTCAATGACATGGTTGGATCAAAAGTATCCTGCTTTATGTGCCCATTGCACCATGATTACATCATTAGCGGGGTTGCTTTCAGTGGCTTCTGCACTTAGCAAGAAAATGTTCTTGTTTGGGATTTCTGAACAAAATCACACTGAAGATTTCCAGAGAGCTGTTCACAATTTTCTCTGCTTAAAAGCACTGAATTACCAGTCACTTGCTTAATTGTCTTTTATTTTCTCTCTCTCTCTTTTACCCCTTTTGTTTCTTCTTAATGGGATAGGGAAGAAGAGAAAGGTATCAAAGTAAGAATTAGTCAGCTTTGTTCAACTCTATTCCCTATATGGTTCATAGTACAGAACAAGTAAAGACCGAAGGAATTTTATTTCCTATGATTACATACATAAAGTCTGTAGAAGGAAAATAAACATATTTAAAATACGATTTCGCTGTAGATGAACATTTTATCCTTGTATTTTCAAGAGGACTGAAAAATTAGCTCTATATCTAGAAGCAATTTTGCTAGCAAAATTAAAATGCAGTATTGTTTTTGGGAGGAAAAAGAAGTACCTTATGGGGTGAGGCACAATGTGTTTGGCATGCAGAGGAGAACTGTGCTTTACAATAGCATGCGTAAATTTTGGTTTTATCTAGGTGAATTCTCCACCAGGCATTTAACTGAAACCTCCTGATAGGCTTCCATCCAAAGTTTAAGAGACAACCAACTGCCATGGATATGCAGCCATTAGACAGACTTGCTTCTGGTTTATTACACTAGACGGTTGCTGGCTTTCATTCTTAGGGAAGGGTCTCTGTCCTAGGAAATGGGGCTCACACACTGCTGAATTCACTGACATTCATTGACAGCCCACAAGGCTACACTGCAGCAAACATGCTGATGAACACAGAGAAACCACACCCTGCTCAGCAACCCCCTTAGAAATCCAGGCACTGCAGTTTGGAGGGGTCACTTTGCCAGCTGGCTGCAGATGCACCCAAAGTAGACACAGAAAAGCAAAACTATCCAGTTGTATTGTTTTTTAAAAAAGTCACTGCAACGATGCTGTAAAGAGAGAACATGTGAGCACTTAGATGTATCTAAAGACTGCCACTACAATTTAAGAAAGCAGGAGAGACACAGACCTTGTAATTCCCAAAGCACATTAAAAACCAGCATACTCTTTTTAAAGAAGAAAAATTTCAATCTCCTAGATTTTACTTGAGATGATTGGATATGTTTATCTGGAACATACTGAAACCATCAGAGCCAGATGAAAAATCTGTGGTAATTCTGACAAATGTTGGCAAACAGAACTGTCAAGTAAGGATAATGACTTTATATTCAGAAAGCACTTTTCAGCCACAGAACCCAGAGTGCTTTACAATTGTTACTAATGGATTATACACACACATGAATCACTTTGCCCATGACTGAAGTGGAACAGCTTAAGGAGTGAACTGTTTAACAGCACATAGCAACACTACACCACAGTTTAGCACAGGATCCAATTGCAAATCCAAGAGAAATTTAGGAAGGCTGAATGCAATTGTCTGTATTGCAATCTGCACAGGACACTGGGTTTACATTACCCCTCCTCCAACAACCACTCCTGCAAATATGACAATTGCCAGCATCTAGCACAGCACCGTGTCATGATGGGAAGATGAGAGGGTAACTCCTCGGCCTGCTCCAGTTAACTTCCAGGAGAGGTCAACAAAACAACCGAGCTTGCAGAGAATGAGTCACTTCAGGGATGCATGCAACTATTAAAGTCAGCATTAAATCCCACATGCAGCCCAAAAAGTACTCTTTGATAACATAATAGACTGCATGGGAAGAAAGAAGCTTGCATTCTATCACCACGGTTACTTCCTCCAGCACCTGTTTCTCATCTGCAAGTTCTCAAAGGGAAAACAAAGTACTCTGTTTAATCCTGACTAAACTTGTGAATGAAGGAACAGAAAGAATTTAAATTACCTAAGCAGCATAACAACAGGTTGAAGAAAATAGTGCAGAAGTGATTAGATCTTTTTTTTAGAGTTTCAGGTAATTATATGCTTTTTGCTACAGTGAAAGTAATACTAAAACAAAAAGAAAAGGAACTGTAAATAGTAAGGAACGCTAATGTACACAATGATCTTTGGACCAACTTTTACAACAGCTGTTCCACATTTTAGGTACAAAAAATCAAAATCTAAACTTAAAGAATACTTTGAAAATGTTAGAAACACAGGTACAAGCAATTTTTTAACCCCTCCCTCCCAAGTCCTACTCTCAAATCCATGTCCAACATCTGTGGAAAATTTCTAGGTTGTTCCCAGCAGGTTTCACCAATCCCAGCAGGAGCTCTTAAGAGTCCACTACTTCTGTTAACCAAGCAATATGTCAAAGCTGCTTAAAACTGCAGACTTTTTTCCTTCTTCTTTTTTTCTCTTTAACATTTGGCCCCAGATTTTACAGAATCAAAGACTAAGATTTTCAATTGTAGTCAAAATATATTTTTTTAAGAAATAGGCTTGAACAGATTAGTTAGAGGGGGAAAAAAGGAAATAAATAATTAGATCTGTGAATTACTCTATGAGATGCAATAACCCAAGACCAAAGTTACACCTTCATACAGATAAAAGTTCTATTAAAATCTTGTGGCCTGTTCTTGCTTTTTTTCTTCTCTAATTGTTGCCCAAATTGTCCTGGATTTGGAACATGTGGACTACCATCACCTTCGCTAAAAAGATATTCAAAAAACAAAACAAAAGCAAACACTGTATTATGATCACTAGATTAAAAACCACAACTCATATAAAAAAAGAAATTTGCCAACAATAGATATGGGAACAGGAAATCTTTTAAGGGAACAAGAGCTACAATACAGCCTTGTGAAACAAAAGGAAGAACACTACAGTAATTAATTCTTTTAACAAACACATAGCATACAACAGCTGGAGAAAGTAAACACTAGGATGCTGGATATCTCTTTGAAAGGCAGGAAGCCAAGCCAAGGGGAAAGGGTGACTACAAATGGAAAGCCTGGAGTCAAAATGAACTCTGATATTCCTCACCAAGTCACTGACCATAAGACCTACCTAGAAAATATAAGCCTGGAAAATTCAGAGATTTCACTGTACAAGTTTTTAATCTATGGTGAACTAAATTAAAAACTTTCTCTTCATAACTGTCCAAGATTAAACCTGATTTATGCATCTACTTAAGAGAAGTCAGACCCTTTATCAGAATTTTCTTGTTTAATTCACTACTACCCTCAGCAATGAGAATAAAGAACTCAGCATTCAGAGAGAGAGAAATCAATGTGAAAATATGACTCCCTTTTACATTAAGAATATCACAGCACCCAGAGATAAAAACAAGCCAATGACGAAGACAAAAATTAACTATTTACAATTATATATATAAATCTGGAACACATTTGGAGAAAAGAATTGGGAAGGAAAAAGGAGGTGTCAAGTATCTGTAAAACTGCTGTATGTCAGAAATCATCCATTTCCAATAAAAACACCTTTTAAACAAGACAGCTAACATCATGGATCATATTCCCAGATCTACTGGTAATGGCAATCAGCCAGGAATTCAAGTTGCTTTATTCAGGACTTTCAGGTGGAAAACACTGTAACTAGTTTAATGTCACATCTCCAGGTATGTTTCCTAATTCTTCATTGCTCCCTCCTGCCTGGACTCTCCGCGTTTCAGGAGTCTGTCTGGCGCAACTCAACAAAACGTTAAGTCTTTTTACCTACAGAAATAGCAAGCAGCCCTCTGAAAGGGCTGACTATTTCAAGCTGTATTAACAAGTTCTCTAAAATCTAGCACCTTGCACATTCGTCAATTCCCTGTTTCTTTGCCACAAGTTTCACCTGCACTTGGAGGTTCTTTAGTTTGTTTAGTTTAGGTGGCCAGCAGGAAGCTCTGGCCTGCCTGCTCTGGCTGTGGCTTTTTAGCCATGCTAAGGGGCAGGCACCCACATGCAGTATCCAGACCAGGCTGAGGGGCAGAGATGACAGAGCATACCTGGTTAAAGTATCTTAAGCAACTTTCCTGGCAGCAAACACAGCAGAAACAGCAGCTGAACAGGCACTTTGCATTCTTCTGCAATAAAATGAAATTATTAGTTACTGGACACATAATTGGCCTCAAACAGAACCACTATCCTAGAAACAAACTTGCTCTATAGGGGACTGACTCTTCTGATAACATTTTCACTTAGTCAGCAGATATTTCCATTAGGATTTTGGGACTTGTTTTTAATTCAGACCTTTCAATATGAATGACTGAAGAGCTGCACATTTTTTTTAATTCCTGTGGATGGAAGATTCATCTCTGGGAAAAGAAAATAAGTGCTGTGAGCAGCTTTGTGAGCTAATAGCTGCCTGGGGAGCAAAACAGGCAGGCAAGTCAGTAATCCTTACAGCACTTCACAGTGACCAGGGAGTACAGGGACAGATTTTTAACTTGGTTATCAAAAACCTTCCACTGTTCTGAAATGACTGGCAGCCTAATGAACAAAAATAAAAGAATGGGTAGAGGGGCTTATATGAACATACATGTGTTTTGACTCAGAGCATACATTCATTTTTCAGGACAGGAAGAAAAATCTTACATTAGAACAGGTTTTTCATAGACCACTGAGCTATTAATTTCATAGTAAAAACTGAGAAGTAAACTTTAATGTTTGTTCCATGCCTGCACACCCCCATCACATCATGATCAGAACAGTTCATCACAGAGACGATGCAAGACAAGAAAAAGACATTTTGGTATCCATGGTAGCCTTCCAAATTTAGGTGGCTGTTTTTCTCAACAAAAGGAAATTCAGCTCAGGGATACTTGGTCTTTTCAATCTTGTTTTTCCAGAGGTCAGAATGTTTTTATCTTGTTTTGGAAGCAGAGATCTTCCAGTCACTATAGAAAACTCAGGTCCCAGCAACTACCATTGTTCAAGCAGAAACCACAAACTTCCAAACTTTTTTCAGAAAGGTTCATGAAAAGATTCCAG
Source organism: Dryoscopus gambensis (assembly GCA_013389985.1). Taxonomy (NCBI): domain Eukaryota; kingdom Metazoa; phylum Chordata; class Aves; order Passeriformes; family Malaconotidae; genus Dryoscopus; species Dryoscopus gambensis. The sequence continues at coordinate 70,726 of WEIT01037373.1, read as the reverse complement.
GAATAACTACTTCAAAATGGCAACTGTATATGGAAACTCCTCACACAGAATACTTTACTCTTGCTATATATTGCTGGAGAGATGATTTTACTGAAACTGTATTATCTCAGTAAGTACTATTTGTTAAAAGCCTAGAGCAAGGGATTTCAGTACATTCTCCTCTCTGATTCTGCTTGGAGACTGCTGTGTAGAAAACGTCTTTAAATTTACCTGCAAGCTTGCAGACCCCTGACTTTTTCTCTGTTCATAGAGAACAGCAACATTTTTTGCAAGGGTGGGGGAAGTCTGGGTGAGCTCTACAAGAATGCAGCGTTACTTCTCCACCCTTTAGTACCACTACTCTGGCCCTCAGTGAAAGGGGCCACAGCCTGTCCTTTCTGCCATGCAAAGCAGCAAGGTTACTCTTGGGGGGACCCTTCCGAGGACTGAGGACATGAGCTGGCCAGAGCACTTTCTAGTCTCTTTAGCAGCAGTTACAGCTACGGGTCATGTCACTGAATACTTGGGAACTGGACCAAAAAGGAGCCTGTAGCACAGTGCTGCAGACACAAATAATTTTTCTTTTCTGATTAAATTTACAGTTATTTAGATTACAAAACCATGTAACAAGCAAGTCCGCTTATCCTCCTTTCTCTAAAGGCAGAAAATATTCTAAGTTGTCCCACCAACTGTCTTTATACAATATTCTTAGTTAACACAACTCACTAAGTTTTATAACCAAAACTTTCCTATGAAAGCAAGGTAAACCCAGACCACAACTTTCAAGTGTTTTATAACAGGGGGTTTTTATTTAAGCATTCATAACCTATACCAAACACATGCCTCATAGGTATGATCAGTGTAAATACCCTGTCATAACTAACCCTGTCATAACGTAACATGCTTCAAGGCCAAGGTAAACCCTAGAAGAAAAGACCTATAATTAAAACCTTTTTTTAAATCTTCTCCTAAAATCAGACCTATGCATTCATAACACACCTCCCTCCTTGCAAAAATGCCAGATTTACCTACAGTGGTGTGTTTCCGGCAGAAGAGAATAGATGTGGAGATGCATGAAAGGTAAAAAGGAGGCAAAAAACTTTCAAACCAGCCCAGCTCTATGTTTGATGTATCTTAAAAGATGTGTTTTGGACACTACACAACTCTCAGGAATAGTTCTTATTTCATATTGTCTTTCTATAAAATCATATTATAAGGCAGAGGAAGTATTTTCTGTAACAGATCTTAAATCTAACAATAGCATTCTTACTTTTGCTTCTTAAATATTTATGACGCAAAAATGTTTAACAAAGCAGTTTGCCAATTTTTCTCTCTATCCTTCATAAAAACCTTTATATATAAACACTAAATAAAAGTGGGTTTAATATCGGTATTTTCTGCTTTTAAAAATATCTGAGTTGAGAATAAAAAGGAAGCATTGATATCTGAGTTGAGAGGGGAAAAAAGCTTTCTTAATGAAGAAAACATGATAAAATACAAAATCCATGTAATATCATCTATTTTTAAGCAAGAAATCTATTTTTCACTTTTTTGCCCCATGATCTCATCTTTAAATTACTATTTTTATAGTCTTACAGAAGTATATACCTACCTTTTGGTTTAGGATATTGTAAAGGTACAAGAGAACAATTCTTGGTATTCTCAGTATTGTGATTAGAAATGAGCCTTTTACAGCAGTTCCTAGGTGGTAGCAAAAAAGAACTGATATGGAAGACAGGACTGGGTGAGGTGGTGGGTTATTTTTATTTCTAAAACAAACAAACAAACAAACAAACAAACAAACAATTTAAAAATGGTTTAGAAACTTACTTAAGAAGATAAGCATTGTGTCTTTTCAATATTTGGAAATTTTAAGACTTAAGTTGTTATCTCCTTTCCTACTTGAACTACTCCAGTTTTTCTACTGACTTCATCTCAGTGTTCCTCAGTCTCAAGAAAAGCAGCCAAATTTGTAACTTCTGGATTAGTTTAATTCTTAAGCAATTACTGTTTTCTGGAATGGAAAAATACCTAGGAAAAAAACTACAATGGAAAATAGGAGAAGTAAGTGAACAATATCTGAGAATCCTTGAACACGTCTCCAGTTTCTGTCACTTCTCTTATTCTCTGCAATCTTTTATTTCACTCTTGGTTCTGCAAGATTTTAGTCTGAGGGAATGAATCCACTATTTCTTCTTTAGTGGTAAAACTAAAACTAGAAAATAAAATTGAAAGTTCTCACATGTAAAACTGAGAGCTATTATCTACTTTTATAGTTGCAATTTGGCCAAATTTGGTTTTAAATTTTGTTAAAATTATTAATGCTCTTTTTATTCCCACATAAAATGCTTTCTTTTAAAATGGAATACAGCAAAAAAGGAATATTATATACTATATGTTTAGAATTATAATCTGAACTAAAAAACTTGTAGTTCTAGCACACACTAACCTGTATTGTTTTGGAGGAATAATGTCTCTGCCAAAATCAAAAAGTAAAGACAAAAAAAAATTGGCCTAAATACAAGTTTTATTTTTTTGCTTCCTTTATAAAGGTCAGTTTAATGTCAGTCGTTTACAGACAGTAGCATGACACAACTCTCAAGAATTTATATAAACCTCAGGAAATCAACTTAAAGACATTCTCTCATCCCTTGTCAAATGGTGTAAAAAAATCAACTAAATTAACACTCTAAATACCTTTTAAAATGTTTCATAGGATTAAAAAACCCCATACTGATCAATAGTCATAATTAGACCTTCTATAAAGTAACTCTTAAGCAACTGGCCCAACCTTGAAAAATTTAGTTAGGCAACAGAACCAGCAGCCGTTTGACTAAGTAGCTAAGTAAAGATCAGACCTAATATCACAAATAAGAAGCCCTGTTTTAAGAAGTGATTTCCTCAAAACCTCTGTTATCTTGAAAAATCAGTAGTTTTCACAAGAAATTAAAAAATAAAAAGGCAGCAATAAGAGAGTGACCGGTTTGGGCTAGGAAGCTCTAAAAATATATTTTTATTAAAGCCTCACTTCAGCAAGGATTTAAATCACACACACTATATTCAAGAGAGGGATTACAGTTCTGTAAGAATCCTGAAGGTATCACTGCAGTTCATTCAAAACACAAAAACTTTGCAGTGGAGAAGTTGTATTTAAATATGTGAATATACCACATTGTTTGAAATAGGAAATTCCAGCAAAGCAGTTGCTACATTTATTATTTTTGTCTTAAAACCAGGGGAACAGCTCCGGGGATAGTGGAATTTTATACTGAATAAGGCAATTTGAGGGTTTTTTTAAGTCATCAGGTTTCTGTGTTAGAAATACGCGTATCGCAATGTGGATTAATTATTCTATTCATATTGAGCCATGGTTTCTTTCTCCCCCATACACTACCTTACGTATGACAGTGTCAGTTTGATCTCAGAATATAAATTATTAATTTTCTGCAAGTTAAAGGTTAACTAGTGATAAGAAACACAGAAAGGAGAAAGTTTATTCCTGTGTTAATAATGTACTTGCTACTAAAGAGAAAAATGAAGAAGGGTTTTGATATTTTTAACGACTAAATAATGAGCAGGAATGTCAGAATTTGAAGCTTAGTTTACATAAATTTTTACACAATTGGATGTTTTTGCACACCTTCTTTTCCTAGTAGGAAAAGGAATTACCACAAGAACAGGGTCTGACAAGGATTTTGCTTTGCCTCCAAACAGACTAGAAAAAGAACAGATTTTCCTTGTAATTCTGGTTCATAGTAGGAAACATAGGAAAGAGGCTAAACATGGCAACAGGTGAGGGTTGTGACTGTAAACAAGCTCAAGATTGGCTCAATCATCCACCTACTACCACTGCTCTCAAGGCTGAAGTTTCACCCACCTTTGTACATTATAGGGCTGCAATCCTGACGTGCCTTTAGCACAAGCATACAATCATTATGCAGTGGATTCTGTGCACGTGAACTCCACTGCATGTGCACAAGGTATCAGGGAAAACTGGGAATCTGCCTGATTGGTTGTAAGATTAAGCAGAGCCACAGCTTGCTTTTCCTCTTTGGTATTTCTATTTCATGTTATCATGAGATTGTTTGATTTACATACAACACTACTATTCCAAAATCCTGTGGACCTGTATTCAATACCACATTATCTTTTAATAATTTTATTTCTTCAGTACTGTCAGTTGCCTTTATTTACTTGTGAGCTCTGTGACACTCAGTATCTTTTTTAACACTAAGTTCCTTGATTCAAATGATCACACATGCATCTTGGCTTTTATTTTATAAACATTTTTTGTGAGAAGAAAAAAAATGTTATCTTGACATACTCAACAGACATAGATGCTTGAATGGGGGAAAAGGTATTTCTTCACTTCTTTAAAATCCTGACTTCTTAAGAGCTATGCTTACAGTTCTCTTCACTCATGCCTCACCAATTTCAAAGACTGTCTAAAAATAACTTTGGTATAAAATACTTTAGAAGTGTTAAGGAATGAATCTTCTATTCCTCATGTAAATATGAATCTCAATTTTTAAACAAACATAATAAATGACAAGATTTGTAATAAAGCAGACATTATGAGACTGAGACCACACAGACTGTACTTCCAACCTCCCTTTTACCTGATCTCCAAGCCACATGGGACAGGTCTGACTACATACGTGCTGGTGGCTCTTTTAGGTCAAGTATGTAAGTAGGGCAAAGGATGTCCATAAATATTGCAGATATATTTGAAGAGGAAGCCTTTAAAAGTGGGTTCTAGTTCATCTCTCAGTGACTTCGGTGCACATCCATAAACCTTCATTTTTGACTTACTGGGAGAGATATGTATTTCGCTTCTTTTGGAAGTTGTGGTACTGAACTTAGTCAGGTAGATAACCCCAATCCTTAATTTCAAATCAGTGCATTGACATACATGCACTGGAGCTACTAAAGAAGCTCAGACATGGACAGGACAGCAATGCCTGTGACATGGATCAAGTTACCATATCACCTTCCTTTACTCCCAGAGAGGGGGAAAGGCTCATCTCCCTGCAAAGGTAAATACATACATAACACCTAAGCACATCAAAGTGAGAATAAACCTCAGCAGTTGTAACAAAGAAGGTTTTTAAAAAGACTGAGCCTTTTTCCTAAGTTGTAAAATGTAATCATTAAGCAAAAAAAAAAAAAAAAAAATTTATTTTTATTAAATTAATAAAATCTTTTGTGTATTCATGGTCCATCTACAACAAAAGAAGGCAAAATCCATTTTCAGTCATGGTAATCCAGGCCAAATATACACCACCTGTAACGCTAATCCAGGTAAAATGACCCCCTGGCCACCCCATTTGCAACTCAGCTGTGGTTGTTGGCCATACAGCACACTGGTGAATGTGCTGTGGAAGGAGATTTCCACATGGTAAGGCTGCACCATTTCCTTGGAGCACTTACAGGCCAAGAAGAAAGCCTGTCTGTAAGATCCCATAAACAAACTCTTATGACTTGCCTTGTGATGCTGCCCCAGGGAATACATTAAAAACATCTGAGCAGACAAGCTCAGAATTGCTAGAACAGCTTGAGATAACTCTTGCCCTTGCTGGTGTGGCTGCTCCTGCAGCTAACCACCCTCTCCCCATTCCAGCACTGCTCTGCATCTCTGTGGATCTGTGCTGACACCCTAAAGGCCAGGGCAAAGGATTACCACCACAGAAAAGTTGCATTTCCCCTTGCAAACACAACTCTCTCAACACAGTACAGGTCAAGCAAGTACAGTACTGGCAAGCTAGAGGAGAGCTTGATGGTAGGTGTACAAAATGATACCAATACAATTGGAAGCAGGAACCTTCTGTACTTGGCAGCCAGTTCCTGCAGCAGTAAAAAATAGCTGGAAAGCGGAAGCCCCTAACAGAGCCATAAATGTCATCACAGCAGTTTCTACAGGTGCTTCCCTGCTCTGCATGAACAAGACATGTACAGTGCCTTTGCCTTAGGGATTTATGTGGTGTATTGCATCAAAATGCACTGCAGCACACAGCCCAGGAACTCAGCAGAACTACTTGACTTTCCTGTGCTTTCTCCAGCCAATTTAAATGAACTTTTAGTCCCTCAGTATTCAGCTGCTAAAGCTGAGGTACATCAATGTGCTTACAAGAGAAGAGTGGCTCACTATCTACAGCAGCACAGCCATGTGAGTTCCAGAGCTTAAGCAGGAAAAAAGGAGATGACATCAGAAATGAGAGTTCCTCCCTTTTCAGGTCCTATTATGGCATGTAAAATAGAAGGGTGAGATTATGTCACTCTTTCAAAAAGATTTCAACCTTTAAAAAAGTGACATTTGAGGTTTTATTTGCTCTTACCTAAGCACCAGTTCAGTAGCATAGCTGTTGGTTGTGTAGAGAATCCTGTCAGGGACAGGCTCCTGATACAGGTGTTAAACCTTGCCCTGCCCTGGCTTTTTGGACAGGATGATAAAACATTCCTCAAACCAGGAGTGGGCACTGGCTGTTCCTAGATCTTCCAGCCTTTCTGCTTTGGCTGGAGCAGCACAGCTCAGTCAGCTGCTGCAGGAAACCCTTATGGAGCCAGTACCGCAAGCAGAGCCTGTGCTGGTGTCTCTGCTGGGCAGGGGGGAGCACACCATTTGGAGACCTTCCAGCAGTAGCTGGAAGATCTCTTGATCAGTGACTGAAACAGCCAAGGATACATTCTGGAGACCATAAGCAGAAACCTGCTTCCTAAGTTTTGGAGAACCCAAAGGCATCCTTCCCAGCTGCCAAGCCATATGGCCCTGGGCAGCTGCCACCAGTGCTCCGAGGGCCCCAGGCCCTCTCTGGCCCGGCTCCTCACCTCAATCTCACATCACCTTCCTCAAGGGTTAATTTTTCAACAAATTGAGGTTATCACAATATTCCTCTAATACAAAATGAAGAAATGCCTTAAAATGCCAGTTTTTCACAGATCAGAAAATGTCATCACTGGGCATAGAAGAAGAGAGCACTGAGTATGAGAGAGCTCATAAAATTCTTATGAGGAAAAATGTTATCAGGAAAACACTCTCTTCATTGTCAAAAAACCAACAACATATTGTGAAATTTAAATCTTCCCCTGCAATGAGTGCATAAACCCAATTTAATTTCATTTTACTTTTCCTCATTTCCTCCAAATTTGCATTTCTGGGCATACAAAATTCAGAGTTTGTTTGCACATGTCTAAGTACTTAACAGCGTTAAAGCATTAATAGTTAACTGAAAATATCTGCACAGAATGAAAAAAAAAGTATTAGACCAGGCAGTTATGCAGGTGGAACATATGGAAACCCAGAGCAGGGATGAACACTGACAAAGAGGTCAAACTGCCCATGAATACATGAAATTACCAAGGAACAATATATTGCTTCTGATTTGGAGCTAATACAGTCTCCTGGAAAAGGGTCCAGTGCAGCCCATTACCAAATGGTAATTCTCCCAGAGTCAACAGACCTCCGACGGCTTGTATCAAAGCTCAGTTTGGCCCAACATCTCCAGCAGTAGGGCTGAGTCACAGTGATATCATGCACATTGTAAAATCTTACTCAAGATCTTGCAACAAGCAACATTATTTTGTAGTAAATGGGATTCCAGATATTGACATAAATTGCAGTCTAATTGAGACTATTTTTCCTAGAAAAAGATTGAAAATAAATGCTGGAAAATCCCCAAAATTATCAAGGGGCTACTCTGCACTCACCTGTTGAAATAACAAGTAACCACTGCCCCAGCAATCACCATTTGCTGACAGGCAAGAATGAATTCACTAGTCCAGATAAGGCCAACGAAATGATACCATGCCAAGTAGCAAACTCCAGACAGAGCTCTGTATTCTACTTGTCCTCCTGAAGTGGACTGTGCAGTACCTGAAGTTGGGATTATACCATTGTATTATTATAACATGCCAGACAAGTGGGGAAAGGGGAAAAGGGAAAGGGGATGGGGACAAAGAAGTACATGGAAGTGATTCTGTGCACATTCTCTTAACTTCTCTTCAGTAAAGTTACAAAAAAAATTAAATTCAATGCTATCTAATTCTGTCCATTCTAACAAAGTTAGAGAAATCAACATTTTGTAATTCAAATTGAATTTTGGAAAATAAAATCTCACAAAAAGCAAAATATTGTGTTTAAATTGTGATTGAGACACAGCTACCAATCAAGAGGAAAGCTACATATTAGTAAAGATTTCTAAGAAGACATTTCTCAAGACTTAAGTAATCAAATAGTTCAGAAGTAAATGAAATCTTATTTTTCATTATTCAAATTTGAAATAAATTCATAGTTATGAAATGCTTTAGGGTTTTTTTGTAAGAAGCAGAAGAGAAAGACTGCAGAAAAATATTAAGGACACATAACATACCATTGCAACAAAACAAAACAAATATATTAATTGCTATTACAAATCAGAACCATGGCCATTAGTTTTCTGTTCTCTATACTTTGCAATCTTTGTGCAAAATACAGGCACATAAATGTAGGCTCTCTGGAGAGGAAAAAAATAGTAGACATCTGTATGGTAGTATATGCTCCAATGTTACTACTGTATCCAGGAACATGGACAAATTAAGTTATTCAAGCTAAAAACATTCCTTCCACTTCTGTTACTACAAAGAATTTATTCCGCATTCATAGGTGGCTTTTCACAAAAGGTGGGGGCAGCTCAGATTCTTCAACAATCAGACCTTTCTTTGTGCAATCCTATTTATGGCACTTGACTCTGAAGGCTAGTCAAGGGATAATGGCATTAGGAGCATTTGATCTTATAAAAGGTCTCTAGGTTCCTAACGTGCTGGTTTTTTGGGTTTTTTTAACCAAGCCTTAAGTCCACTAGCCTTAAAGAGAAACATGTTCACCAAATAAAAGAATCTCTGGAGGTGAGTAGTTTCTTATTCCAACTCCATGAAAGAAATAACAAAGTGAGACAGAATTGGCTATTCCTGCTAGAACAGCAATAAAACTTAAGCTTTAATACTACATGTATTCATTTGGTGGACTTGGCAGTGTTAGGTTTACAGCTGGACTTGATGATCCTAAAGGTTTTTTCCAACCTAAATGATTCTATGACTCTGTGTTCTCCTCCAGGACAACACACCACCTTCAAGCTCAAAACTACCACATATACAAAGCTATCTAGGAAATGGTTCCTTTTTGGCCTGTTTTTCTATAGCCACAGGCTTCTTATTCAAGAATAACTAGAAGTAGAAACAGTAAAGATTTGTTTAAGCAATACCATCAGGTTTAGACAAGCTTTTCTTAAGTTTTCAGAACCAAGGTCTATTTGTCTGTAAATTAAGAAAAATATTCATCTACCCCATAGTAACACTGCAACATTATTTTACAGTGCTTTGAAGGATAAAAAAAAGCTACATGGTGCATAAATACAGGCATATGCTCTAGATACTTTCTTTTCCCAGAGATTAACAATACTGGTGGAACAGGCAAGCTCTCTCCAGTGCCGTAGAGTTGCTCATTCACAGAAATATTGTTGTGCTTCCAATATACTCAAATGTATTTTAAGTCTGTGAAGTGCAAGATATTTGATGGTTTGAAAAAGCTACTACTCAGATCTCTCCTCACAAACTCTCCATCATTCCTCCTCATCCCGTGCCTCCCTGGTTTTATGTTTGCAAAAGTGAGGTTTTTTTAAGGGGAATTTTTGAGGATATAATCCTTTACTTAAGTCATTAAAACAAGTGAGGCACTATATAATTCTGAATTCAAGAGATTTTTCATTTCGCATATTTCTTCCAGAGGCTCTAGACTGCCTTTTCTTGCAGCACACACAACTAGCCAAATGTGCTCACTATCCATAGCCTACAGCCCTTACTGAGGGAACTTAAGTAAACAATATGTCAATGACATACAAGGTGTCCTACCTCTCCATTTTCATGCAAAGACATTACGCCATTTGGTAGCAGAATTAAGCACATTTTCCACCATACAATCCACCTGAACATTTCTGTTTCCAAAACAGGCCTTTTCAGGCTTTGTTTCTGTAGTGTTGTCATGAAGACTGATAAATGTACATATGGCAAGCTAATTCTGTTTGCTTATTACCAGCCTAATGAAATAACCACCTGCAGTAACACAGTACTGGCTTTGTCTTTCCTGGACAACCTTATACTTGTACACATGCACAATGCTGCGCTCACCTGCACAGAAATCAGGCAGAGCCACCTGTGAGTTCACCTTTGATCATTTTGCTGGTCAGGTATGGTAAACTTCCGTGTTACTTCACAAAAATCTGTTTACCAATATAAATATCTCTATCTGATTCCCTGTCTTCTGGGCCTACCAGGCATGCGTGATTTTGTGAACAGAACTATGTGCAATGCTATTTTTCTATATCAGTAGCCCAGACAAACTTTAAAGCTGTGCTAGATAACCTGTTGAGAAAAGTATATGTCATTATCCTCATCACTGTACTATGATCTATCTGTTCATACAAACTAAACTTTTCCAACAAAGCCCTGAAATACAGTTTAATCTGTCAGCAGAATATTTTTCTCCAACTACACAATCATGAATCTTTCCAGTGTACCATACACTCTTTGTGATAACATTAACAAGTCAGTAAAGAACTGAAGTCCCTACAGCTGAATTGCCAAATCTGGAAGCCTTTGATCACTACAAATGTTGATCTGCTGCCAGTCAAAAAGAAGTGATGTTAACAACGCGAACAGGCACAAGTGTTTGCAGCAGAACCCAGGAGAGTTTCCCTGAGGGGCTCACAGCCCAGGGCTGCTCTGGCAGCAGCACAGCAGTGCAGTGAGGCACCAGTCAGCGGGGCTGCATGCAGTTCCTTCAGCCGCATTCTGGGACTTCCAGCCTTAGGTCAGATGTCCTTACTTGGCAACTGTTGCTGCTGCTGTGAGGTTTTGCTGATGCCTGCAGCAATAGGCTGTTGTAAGAGACAAAAATTCCCAGGAAGTCTAGTCCAGCAATTTCCTTATCACAAACAAAGCACCACTGACAAGAAAATACTGAGAGCCTGTTTATCAGTTCCTGTTAACATGAAAATATGTTGTGCCCCTCCCACTGCTAAGTGAGGAAAGGTTCTGGAATCAGACACTGAATCTTAGTGCTTCCTGCAACAGAATTTATTCTGTTATCTGATTCAGTGTTTTTTTCATGTAAAGGTCTTTGCAGCTAAGCTACCTGACTGTAATTGGAATGTCAAGGCCCTTGCAGGAAAGATATTTTTATTGCTCATTTTGCTGCTGCACAGCTTTATGTGGCAGTTCTGCTGCTCACTTGCCTGTAGGATGCACCTTCATTACACAAAAAAATCATACCACCTTCTCATCCTACATGCACAGTATTTACACCATGTGGACCTCATAGTTCCTGCATGCTGGAAAGTTGAAAGACATGCTCTGTTGTGCCACATAGCAATTCCAGTTCTGCAGTGAAATACCCACAAATTAGCAAACAATAAAACTCAATAACCCTAAGATATATCAGCTTTTCCAAAGAACAGCTGAATTCCATTCTTAGCCAGCTAATGGTTCTAACTGGTGCCACTGGTTGTGCTACCTAAAGTCTCATGAAGTCTTGGCATTTCTCCTAGTTTTCTAGGTCTGGAATTCACTCAGTCTCTGCTGCTCTTACAGATTCTGAATTACCAAGGTACTTAGGCAGGTGCCTACCTTAAAATGCAAAATAGTCCCACTGACTTTAATAGGATTATCCATGTGTTTCATATTAGTCATGTGCATAAGTACCTTTCAAGTGCAGGCTATAGCTCCCAAGAAGTTAGGGTTTTTCTCACAGTAATACTAACTTTTGGAGGAGACGTAAATAAGGTGCCTCGATGGTCACATAAGAATCAGGTGCACCACAGCTGAAGTGAGGATCAAGTGCTCCAGAACCATTAAGATGCAGAGACACCATAAATATTATATAACTAATACAGATTCAAGGAAAATGTTAAGAGCAGGTGCAGCACAGCAGCAAGCCAATTTCATTTAACCATCTCTCTGTATTAGACAAAAGACTACTGTCTTTGTAAACATTTCATTTTTTCAGCTTTCTTGGTATATTTGCATTTAAAATAAAGCCTGCACAGCCCCAGAAAATATATTTGTAAAAAGAAAACATCAAAGTGTCAAACCCAAGAAAATCACCACCTGTATTTTACAAGCTGAATCCTGGATGGGCAACTATTTGTCAATGAATAAAACAAATTGCTCTGTAAGAGAAAGTGTATCTTTGGAGATTCTCAGAGACGTACTCTCAAGTGGTGCAAAAAACTCCCCAAATCTCAAAAGAAATGTCTTCCACTTACAGGAAAATTGTAGAAAACTAATAAATAATACAAAGATGTCCTGTCATTGCATTATTAACCGTACAGTACTGTATGCATTTATCGTTACAGGATGTGTAAGTACAAGTCATCCTAGAACAGCAGAACAATCCCCAACTTATCTTATGATGAGCTGCTTTAACAGTCAGCATTTCAGAGGACTCATATTTGGTTGAAAATTTGAAGTACAACCTAACGGAATATTCTCAGTACCAAATCTCGTTTACTGTTCATCGTCCAAGTTTTGAATCACAAAACAAATCTGAGGTAGAGTAAGGAACTGGAAATCCAAACAGCCACCCTGCTGACACGGACCTCCTGTACGGTCACGCGTACAGCTCTCCTCAGCCCGAGGGCTGGACCAAACAACCCGCTACTCCCTCCCCGGAACCCCGGGGCCTGCGGCCGCCTTTGTTCCCCGCGTTCCCCGGGAGGCGTTTCCCCCTCCGCGGCCGTGAGGCGCTCCCCGCGTGCTGCGGCGCCCCCTGGCG
>WEIT01037373.1:45101-57912 GCA_013389985.1 Dryoscopus gambensis | reverse complement strand
GGCGCGGCTCAGCGGGCGCGGGGGGACAGCGCCGGAGAGCGAGCGCCCGACAGCTCGGCACAACTGCCATCACCGACACAGCCGGGGACAGCACAGAGCCCAACCTACCCAGAGACATCAGCGGATACAGAGCGGCATTTTTCCACCTGCATTCAGGCTTAGGTCTTAAGTGGTTTGGGTTATTTATCAAATGCACATACTCTTCTAAACTTTAACATGCTTTTTACAGGAAGATCTTATAAGGACTGACATCTACACTAAAAATATCCTGCCACAATATCTCCATCAAAACCTATATTTTACTAGATTGCTCATATAAGCAATATATTGACAGTTAAGTACCTGGAAATAACCTTCCCTTCTCATGCTAAACCTGAGAAAAGTCAATTCTTTTAAAACTGAAACTTTATCATCACTCTGCTGTGCAGCAAGCTTATGCTGCCCTCTGTACTGTATTGCTTGCATCACTTGCTGGAAACATCAGCGTTCCTATTAAGCTAGGGAGAAGACAAAACACAAAATACCTTTGAGTCAGGAGTTGTGTGCTGCACTATGAATATAACAGCAGGTCATAAACTGTTTGAATCCTGCTCTCCAAGAAGAGAGAGGAAAAAGAAAAAAAAAAGTTGAATGAAAATGCCTAGCAGGAAACAGAGAATATAACCAATGAAGGAGAATGATACAATATGGAAAAAGCATTAAAAGCCTCTCAAAAGCAGTTTTCATTGGGTTTTACTCCCCTGTGAATATATGTGGAATTTGCTTTTGGATATAATATGTAAGTCACTATTTTCCTGCAAAGTCTGTAAAAGCATCCAGAAAATACCCAAATAATTTCCCATCCTGCTCTTATAATCAAACTTTTTCTGTCACATGAGCTAAAATATTTCTACTCTTCTAATGACTGCTGCACTTCCAAAAGCTTTTGAATACAACAGACTCAGCTGTAAATTTAATGGCATTTTCTAAACTTAGATATAACAAGTGCAAGCTTTACATCCTTAGGTGTGCATATTACGATTAAGTCAGCTTGATTTAACATCAAGGATGTAATATTTCCTCTCATAGTTCTTATTAATTATAGATTTAGAAAATCTGTGTATTATAATTAATTTCATTGTCTTGTTACTAAATTTACTACAGTTAATGTTTATCTTAAATTATATCTGATCCAAGCAGGTGCATGAAATAAACGGCTGATAGCTCAGGAAATGCTCCATTCTATAAAGTCTGGTCTGAAGCAGTGATAAGGTATCCCACAAGGCCAGGTTCTGAATTACTGCTGCCTGTCTGATCTGTACATAAATGGTATAAAGATTTTGCAGAAAAGCTAAAAAACCATAGATCTGTGTCCAGCGCACAACACTGCTTCTGTATTGGGAAAATCTAACTCAAAGGAGTATGGAGAAGGAATATCCATGACATCTAAAGCAAAGGGCATCGGCTTGACTATTTATTGAGGAGGAACCATTCACAAAGAGACTGCAGGTCAGACATTTGGCCATTCTAGGTCTGGCCCTTTTGCAGGAGAAGCAGGTTATCAGCTGCTTCAAGCAGCCATTCCTGACAGACATGAGCTACTCAGAAAAAGGCAGTGGAAACAGAGACTTGCAAATCTGCACGACTGGCCAGTGAAAGCTGGAGGGAAACAGATCCCAGTCTAGCCTAAGCAATGGGTGTGATTTGCAACGCCAGCATGGACTCAGACAGCTTCTCGTGTTAGAAGTGAATTGGGTCTTGTAAAGAGCCCGAATCAACTCAGATGGAAGCAGTTGTGGTGTAAGAGGAGTGAGGTACCTGATCCATGGAGGTAGGGAATACAGCCAGCTTTGCCAAATGGGCTCAGCTATGGAAAGGCTGGAGGCTTTCCTGGCCTAGCAGGAATCTGTAAGCCTGTACTAAGGAGTTACTGCAGCCACTGTCTCAAGCAGTGGTGGAAATACAAAGTTAAATGGTAACACATAAGTATTTGAAGAATTAAGCTGCATTTGGTTTTCCACACAAAAATCAATGTTAGGTTTCAGAAAAGAGAAAACCCATGAACAAGGGTCTCTGCCCACATCAATTTTACATCAGCTTCAACCCAAAGGATAACCACTGGCTCCTAACAGTGGCCCTAGAGATTGAAAATGAAAAAAATACCAGCCTCCAAATCATAATGCTTTTCATGGACAGGGGCTGATGTCTACAAGAGGAGTTATCCCCAGAGCTACACAGAGTTTAGCTTACTTCTTTGGATGATGTTCCAGAGAAGGACAACCTCTCTTTCACTTGGATGGCATCATGCTGGGCCAAGGGACAGCATCCAAATTATTCTGGTTGAATCAGTGACAGATCTTACAGTGATATATCCCTCAGTAATACCATTTCCATACTAAAAATCTGTTCTACCACATCTTTCATAGTGTTTGACTTTCCACAGAGCACCTCATCTACAACTGCATGTACCACTGGATTAATCCAAACACTGTTGCACTGGTCCAAATGATAGCAATTGCCACTGAACTACTGCTCTGAAGCAACATTCTGCCTCTGTGACAACTCAACATTGTTTAGTCAGAGGAGACAAACATTCTCATTCGTAACAATTCTCTAAAAGCTGTCTCCTCCTTCCTGATACTTTTCATTTAAGTATGCCAAACATATACTGTACCTACCACAATCTATTAACAAATAATGAGACAGAAAAAAAATCAAGTCCACATATGGAAGCAAAAGGGCAATGTAGAAGACTCCAACAAGTGGGAAATAAAATAAAAGGAACAAGTAACTCTGCCAAGTAACAATGCTAACCCACATTTTGTTCACCAACCCCAAGAGGTCCCTCATTTAAGAAGAGAACTTAGGAAATGGATAGCATTCAGTCAAAAACATGAAAAGCATTTACTTACCTGCAGTTCCTAAGCTAAGTAGTACAGCAACCCAAAATACCCAGAACACCATGAGAATCAGAAAGGTCCAGAGTGGTTGGAACAGGAGGAAAGGAATTCTGCCAATGATTTTACCAACAATTCGAAAGAGCTGTACAGCAAACTGAAGCCTCTTTCTTAGTACAAATATAAGGGATAGCAGAACAATCTGTTACAGGAAATAAAAACACAAATTATTGGGGGGTTTACCTCAAGAAAATTATCAGAGTTGTCAAGTGTGGGATCAGAGGATACAGACTTCACAAAGACATGGCAGCAAAGCAATTTATACAGTCTTACTACACATTGGAAAATTCGCCTGAGACACTCCTTATGTTCTCAAAGAGCCTGTCAATTAAAATCTGGTTTTCCGCAATAATTGCTGCTGGTTTTTAAAACAAAATAGGTTTCATAAAACTTTAATTCTTCTAATGGAAACAGTCTATTTTGCTTTACAGCAAACGTAAATGTACATTAAACACTACACGTTGCTTTCACATACCCTGCATGACATGAACCTTTTAACTTTCTTTCTACTCAGGTCAGCTTGCCACTGCTCACTTTCACAATGGTAGGAGAACCAGTCCTTTCCTGCAGTCCACAACAAAACTAGTTTGAGAGCTTTGTATGTATGGAAGCACAGCAGACATAAAATGAAAACTTATTTAAATAAATTATTGTCTTCCCAAAGTAAAAAAAAACAACCCGCCAATAACAAAACCCCGAGTCAAAAACCCCACAATATCCCCAGTTCTTTGTATGTGACAAGGAACTATGAACAGCAGTTAAAAGGGAGGTTGGAATTTATAACATAATAAATACAACCAGTGGCAGTGGCTTCACTAGTTTTTTTACCTGCTCTAGAAAGAAGCTACCAGCTGCGAAGAGAAGCATAACCTACAGCAGGGAATGTTCCCATAGTTCTGCAAACAACAGTCAGTTGTACTGGAACACACATGCATTCAAAGAAACCTTTTCTTACTTCTTTAGTGTCAGCAGATGTAAAAAGTCGTAACTTATAGAGGATATTAAAAAAAAAAGATCTGTGACACATTTATATTTGTCACTGTCAACTGTCAGACTGTTCATATCTGGCAAATTCCATATAGATCTTACTCATCTCTAAGAAAGCAGGACAATCTCTTTGACAAATGCCTCATGAAGCACAAATTGACTGTACCCTCAAATTGATCAATGGCTCCTTTAACTTTGCAACATCAGAGTGAAAAAATCACTTAAGAAGTTGCAAGCTGAACTCAGATTTTCTGTTGTAAAACAAGGTCGGTGAGAGAAAAACAGAATTTGACCCCATAACTTGAGGTCTAGACACTGCTGCCTATGTTTCACTGCCCCTTTTAATATCTAAAAGAGCTGCCACCCCTTTCTTCTACTGACAGGGTGGGATGAATCCACAGATCTCCTGTTCATACTCAGCCAGTGCCCCTGTGTTTATTCAACATGATTCTCCAGTGAGCTGATGCAGAACAAAATGGGGATGGAAAAAATTCTTGCATTTTTACACCAACAACACTAACATTGTTTGCACGGGTTTGAAGTGTGGCAAGGCTGACAAACAAGTTTCACGATGAAGTTATAAAATTATTTTTGTAGTTTTGATGGGGGCCTAAAAATCTATGTGTCTAGTTGGAACTAGAATTTTAGGGATCTTTAAGGTCCCTTCCAACCCAAACCGTTCTGTGATTTTATGATTATATTTAAATGCATGTAAGAAGCTCTTAGAGTTTATTCTCACTTTCCAATTTGAAAAGAATTAGGAATTATTTCTACTGTTGCAGAACCACTGTAGTTCAAGTGTTCAAGTTACAGCCTCTGCCACTGCTTAGGGCAAAATGCTACTTACGGTAACTATTGTTGAGAAGATGGCATATCCAAGTAGGAACTTCACGTTTTCCTTTTCTGTTTCCAGTTCAGTGCTGGGATCATTCCTATAGTCATAATGGAGCCACCAGAGAACACCTGAGATGACTGAGCAGACCAGAGCAGCATGAGGGCGGGCAGTGCACGCTGTTGCTGGCAGGCTGACGCCTGCCTGGCCTCCCTCCCCAGTCTCCCGCCCTCCCTGCTAGCCCACACTTGGCTCGGGAATACCGCCAGTTAGCAAAGTGAGGCGCAGGATCGGTGATCACAGAGAAACTTTCAATAGTGGCCTGTCAGACTACAGTAAAACCACAGCAGAATGTTTGGATTTCTTGCAGTTATTCTAAGGCTCAGGCATGAAATTTCATTGTGGAGATACAAAGCTAAATTTAATGGAATAACAAGCTTTAGCCAGAGACATTCCTACGGCTCCCCCTTCCTAAAGTAAGCAGTGTAAGAGTTCACTAAACATTCTTCGAAATGGTAGCATTTTCATAACTACATTCATCTGCCAAAGGAAATGTTGTTTCTAGGCATCTATAAAAACAATAAACATCACCAACATCCTAACCCTCAGCAGCTGGAACAGCACAGCCAGACCTTGGCACCAAAAGCCAAGCAGGCCTCGGTTTGAAAATGACTATGGTAAGCTGAAGGTTACTGAGGATGGGATGAAAAAAAGGATAACTGTTCATCTGCTAATCCTTCAGTTCAGTGAAACAGTAAATATACTTACACAACAAACCGAATACAACCAGTGCAATCAGAGTATGGATGAGGAGGGTCTGAATGAATCTGAAGCCTAAAACCAGTATCAAAGAGAAGGCTGAAAAATACATGTAGTAAGTTTGAGTTTAATTGAGTTTAACCCATTTAATTTAACCCCTTTTTATTTTAAATATAAATTCAAGGTTCTTATAGAATTTTCACTTTTGTTTTTAAACAGTAGTCTCAAAATCAACAGCATTTAGTAAAGCTGGCAACCTTTTAAACATTTAAAGCACTCAGTTACCTGTAACTTAAATAATAAGGAACTTATAGCTGATGTATTTCACCACAGGAATTACTAGCTTTTAAGTAACATTTTATACAAGATTTAAGTTCAGATGTTCATGCTGATGTCATTTTTTAATCAACAATTTCTTACAGTCCCCCAAAATGAGGTATATAACCATGCCATGAAACACAGAATCTGATCATTCAGAGATCTGTATTTCACCAGTCTATTAAATGCCTCCTGATAAAACCTGATCACGCTTTCTTAAAAATAAAGAAAATATGAAAATATGCCCAGAAAGTATGAAAAATAATTCCACTTTTGAATTAAACATATAGACTTATAAGAAGCATTTTAACCTTTTAATTGAATATCATTATTCACTTTTTACTTATAACCTTACCTAGTGCAAGGACACTCAGTCCTATCACAGTATCTCTTCCTGCCAATATTCCGCTCAGAATTCGGTGAAAAACATCCATTTCATTAACCATACTTATTAAGACTGATGCATACTTGGAATAGCATTCAGGATTTTGTGGAACACATCGATTAAATAATGGAAAGGATTTACTGAAAGGTTAAAAACAAAAACGGTAAAAAAAATTAATTACTGGACAAACAGTTTAAAATCCACAGAGATCCATCCTGCCATTCTCCACAGAGAGCATTCTGTTATAAAGGGTAGTTTTATGTTATCATCTGCAAAATAAACTCCTAACAGCACCACGCCTGTATCACTATACCAGAACAGATCCATTCAAGATCAGCCTGGGGGAAAAAATTAACAACTCTCTCATTAACTACTATCACCATCAGCACATAGCTCCTATTCCCATTCTAGTCTGGCTTCACCTGCTTTGCTCCCATGTGTTTATGTAAAAATGAAGTTCCTGCTAACATAGCTGTAAACCTATGCTGTTGTAGATAATTCTAGATCACAAACACTTTGCATTGTTTTTTATGATACTAAAGCATTCTAAAAGCCACACCAAAACAATGTTTGCAAGCTACAATTAATGACACCAAATATTTATACAAAATTATTTGTCACTCCCAGCCAAGCTTCTTGTATATATTTATTGTCCCACTTCGGCAGTGCTGAAGTCAAAAGCATTACAACAGTCAAAGGCATATTCTTACCTGAAAAGGAGAGGTTTTTCCATCAACAGTTAAAAATTTCTCTAACTAGCTTTGCTTCTACTATGAAATATTACTGTGCAAGATGAATAACTTTGCTAAGTTCCTTGACAAACAGAAAAAAGCCTAGAAAGTGAGGCAGTAAGTGAAACCTCCCATAGTTTTTCATCAATTTACATTTTGTCCTTTGGTCCACTGTACGTAATGTTTTCATGTGTCTCCTACTCCCTTCTGTTCACCTTCTTCTTCCATTTTCTCCTGTTCAGAGCAGACGACTTAGCTCTGCAAACACAGAGATTCCAGTTCTCTGCTGTATTTTCATGACACAGTGGAACTTAAAATCATGGGTTTAAGAATTTTGACTCACAAATACCAAATTATAAAGACAGCAACATCCACAGATCTGTGCTTCAAGCCAGCTGACTATAAAATTATTCTAATGGAAATTTCTGGGCCCAAGGTAAGAAGCAAGGCCCAAGATCACATCCTTGGCATTGAGGGAGAGAGCAAAAGTCTGTGCAGGAGGTAAGTTGTTCCTCATAGGCAGTGCTTTTTTCCTATTTTGGAGAGGGAAAACTCTCTAACGGGTAGAGGAATGGAGGGAATGCAGTCCTTGTTTATTCTGTGGGACAGGACACTGGCATGTTCATAGTCACAGAAAAGAACTTGTAAGGATACATGGACAAAAATAAATGAACAAGACAAAGCCATCCTGACTGTGAACTATCAAGCCAAATACAAAATGTAAGGAAGTAACAATCCATAAGAAGCTGTTCGGACCCAAAGATGTTGTAAAATACCCAGTAATTCTTACCTTGGTGGAACTGGCAGTGTGGGACAGAGCTGAGCTGCCTTTGGATTTAGTGTGTAATTGGAAACATTCAGGTTGTAAACGCAAAGAAAAGAACCTAAAAAAGGCAAAAAAAAGAAAAAAGTAACTGAAGATTAGTAAAAATTTGAGAGAAAAACACATTAAGAACTAAGTTTTGTTTACACTTCTGGTTTGATCCCTTAGCAGGCCCTTCTCATCCCTGATATTCCAGTGGGTATGTCAATAATAAATTAGGTAGTTGAGTAAATCTAAAGCAACCTCTGCAGAACCCTTTGCCTTCTAGATTTAACTACACTTATCTTCCAGGTGGGCACACTCTGTTCCATAGTGCCATACTTGGCTATTAATCCTTGCTCATTAGATAAGAGAAAAACCCAAAATGATGGAAGCCACAATAAACCTAGGCTGTCATGAGTTAGAATAGAAGATATATGTATCCAGAAACCTAACTTGTGCTGCGATCTCGGTGAAATACTACCAGGTATTCTGCTAATAATACTCTGCTCCATTATACAGTGCTTCTAGGAAAGAAAGGCTGGATACATCCAAGCCATTCAAAATGCAAGACTTCTCTCTGCCCTGACATAAACATGCAAGCACTTGTAGCTGGAATTTGATACAATTATGTTTAGTTAGACTGAAAATACTTATATAATATCACAGGTGTTTACACCTTTCTGTACACACCAAATGACGTCAAACTACCCCAAAATTAAATTAAAACAAATATTGTAAATATAAATAGCAATCCCTGCCAAGCAAAAACATCAAAACAAAAAAAGAATGGGATACTGACCTCCAAAAAAATAGCCATTAATATTCATATGGTCTGAAGTTTATACATATCCCATGAAATAAGGCTTAGGCTACAGATTATTTTATTTACATGTTGGGCATGAAAAAACTGGAGTCTCTTTCACACAACAGCTACTTCTGACAGCATTTTCATCTTGAACACCAGAATCAAATAAAATTTCTAGATGTGTCCTGGTTTTGCTGGGAAGTGAGAGACTGTGTGGTACTTAGGTGCCAACTGGTGTTAAACTACAACAAAATGGAATAGCAAACATTGGGATCTGATCTCTAGAGGGATAAAACCACTTGTGTCTTCCTGGAATTAATTATTCCACCATAGTTTTAACTAAATTTAAGGGAACCAACTGGACAAGTTTCTCAAACAGCATATGAACTCTGGTCACCTACTGGTACCACCGCCAAACTTCACTAGTTCATTCTCAGCAGTCAGTTTTCTGCTCCATAATCTCAGCACTGTGCAGGAATTAATCAACAACTTTCTAATTTGCATAAGAAAGCTGTTACATTTCAAGAAACTATGGCTTTCAAATTAAGCAGAAACAAGAAGTTTTATTTTCTGTTTCCATGATCTGTTCAGGAAATTAATGGTAAGATATGACTCCCTAGTGTAAGAAACATAAGGAAAACAAAGCGGAAGCTGCTCAACTGTTCTACAGACACACTAAGATACTCTTACTCCCTGTGGCACACCATTATTCCTTGCAAAACTCTGGAGATCTTCCAAAGAGTTGAGCTGCTCTTGTGGACAACTTGACACGCATAAGGAAAGTGAACTGATTTTGAGGCTTTGTATTTCCAGGCCGCATGAATTCAGAAAGAACACATACCTAGAAAGAAAAAAGATCCTCTTCTCAAAAAACAAGATTTCTTGGTTTGTTGTAAGTTTTAATTCTGAATCTCCTTTCCATCTTTTTAAAATGCTACAAAGCAAATGAAACTTTTTCTGAAGGAGTCAGTGGAATGACTGGGAACTTCAACATGCAGCTTCCCAAAGTACAAAGATTTGCCATATAGAATGACTGCCTGTTTGGCTGAAGTCCCACTTAAGATCCTCTTTAAGAAGGCAGCTGCATAAAGCATAACAATGCAGCACATTTTCAAATTCTATTTTAATTTTTTAATTTCACTCACTCTTTTGCACTATTCCCACCTTTTTTGCCTTTTAATACAACAATGCATAGAAACACAGATGTATATGACTGACAACTAGAAGATATGTATTTTACTAACTTCTCAAACATTTGATTTATTTAGACATTATCTGATGTACTTACTTTTTATTAGTCATGTCCAATCCGGAAAGATTTGCCCCTTCTACAGGAGTGTTCTTCCGACCACATATGTTCCCAAAGCTGTCATATCCAAGCACAAGTCTTTCTGCAGCACCAGCCACCACAGCATAGCCACTTATAAACATCTGTTAAAACATTTTTTAATGTGAAAGTCTGCTACAATAGTTTTTTCTTCCCATTTACTAAATCTTCCTTTTAAGTCATACATTTTTATCTTGTGGTTGCAAACAGTTAAATCTAAAAATTACCCCTCTGCAGAAAGCCAGAGCAAGTCATATGGACAAGTTTAGCCCTATTGCTTCCTTAGAGCTTTCCTTCATCTGTTGTTGAAAGTATATAAACGAAGCAGAATAACACAGGAGAAGAAAGATAGAGGTCCTGATTAAAATAAAGGAAAGCATTAGTAAGATGCTAAACACTGTCCCTAGTGAAGTTCGTGTGTGTCATTAGGCAAGATCACTCCAATGGTGATTTTTCATGTGCTCACTGCATCTCATTTTACAGGGTGACCTTCAAGACACGCTTGGGCGATATATCTGCTGCCATAATGGGTCCTTGAAGCTCCTAGTGAATTTAATTAGAGGTATTTTTATACACAAAGTATAATTAAAATGGAGATTACCTGAAATTTTGGAAGGAGCACTCTTTAACACATGTGAAAAACCTGGAGAAAGCCACGCTGTGCACTTAGATGACACTGCCCTGACCTTTTAGTTGTTCTGCTATCAGATCAAAGTTCCAGTAGATCATCTTCCTGTAAACCCCAGAGGCAGCTAAGTACCTCTGCTGGCCAAGCAGCAACAATCCTTAGTCAAAATAGAACACCTTGTCTAGGAATGCAGCTTAAACCCTCCTGTACCTCGTGAGAGCCAAAATAATCCTTGGAAAGAACCTTTGCAAGTGCCAAGAAGCAGCAATTCTTCTGTGAAACTGGTGAAGTCCTGAGTACTACTTCACCCAAAGGCTTATCTCCACAGCACTCCAGCTACTGAAGAATTCAGTGATGCAATCTTCTCCTCTTTCCCATGGGGTGCAAGCCACATTTCACAGACACCAAGGACAATCGCTAGGCTCCGTGGCTATGTGCCAGCTGCTGGCAGCAGCAAGATTTCTCAGTCCCACATTAACCACTACTGCTTTGAATGGATATGGCTGAATATTGGCTGTGCTCAAGACAGATTGCACGTCAAATCCAGCACAACTGCTTTCTTACTTAAGTTTTAGAGCCTGTATTTGTTCTTCTACTTTTAATGCTTGTGACTAAAGATTGGATCTGGGCAAAAACATGTCTCATACACAAACATGTACGTATGTGCTTCTTTAGTCCTCACGGCAGTCTCATTTTTGCTAATAGTAGACTCTTATTTTGCAGTCTTAACTAGTTCAGTAATTTTTAAAAATTATGATGGCATGTTAATGCTGTCTCAGTATGGACATCTTTGTAGAGATTCCTCAATTCAAGCTGACATACTACTTGTGGATGTGATTTGATACAATAACAAGATATTTCCAGATCCAGTTTGTTTACAGAACAAGTATTTGTTAATAATTAAAATAGTCTCAGAAGGAGAACAAGAAAGAGCTGGCACTGTAACTCAACTGAAATAGGCTTTCAGAAAAATTCTGGTATTCCTTCTAAAGATGGGTATTACAGGTCCACTGGGCAGGTGATTTTTTTTTTTAAGTGCAGAATGCTGGATACAAGCCATAAATATTGTTAAGTAACAGAGTAATAGCTGCAGGGGCATATCTATACATGGCTGTGATACCCATTTCCACAGAGCTATTAATGTGATTTCAATTTTTTTCATTATGTGAACAAATTAGTGTCATTACATTTTCTTAAATATTTTAAAAATAAGATCAAACACAAGAAAACAAATACACATATACAAAAAGCATTTCACAGAAACTGAACAATAAAACCAGTGAGAGAAACCAAACAAAAATCCTAAATCCCCACCATTTGACAAGTTTCATTTATGGCATTCCCGCCACTGATCAAAGCACTAAGCATTAGACAGCAGGTAAAAAACCCTATCCTGCTCACAAAGTTCACCATCCACTTATGCAGTATTCAAAATGCATAGGTAATATTCTGCATTGGCTTCCATTTAAAAAGTTACTATGCATGGAATTAAAAAGTGTATTTACGAGAATCCTGAGTAGACTCAGGCATATCATAAAAAACCCCATCCACACTCCAGAAAGACAAGGCCTGCTCCCAAAAGCTTGCACACTGCTCTAAGCACAGGACAGACAGTGACTTAATGTAGCATCAGATGGACACATGTTGCAAGGTATCAAAGCTACAATGAATAAGCAGAATAAAGAGCCCAGTCCGAGCCTGGACTGATTTACAAAAAAGCAAAATCTAAATAACCCAGCCCTGTGCATACACGGTATCTAAAGCACATGGGCAGAACTTAGAAGTGTGACAGACACCACAATAAAGCACTGCACCACGACAAAGGTAAGATCTGTCCCTGGGCAATCCTGGGACCTGTGCTCGTGACAATTTCAGTTTAGATTTAGTGTAACACTATGCAGAACCCCATTAACTTTGGATCTGATTTTTCCTTCCAGGGAAAAAAAACAAACAAACAAGCGTGCTTACCAAGCCAGCCCAGAAAACACAGAAGAGGAGCAGCCAAAGAGTGTCCGTGCACTTTCTGTAAATGACTGGTCTCCATTCCTGTAGTTCAGAAATTCTATCTCCAGAGTCCTAAACAGAAAAAAGTTCAAGAAAACAACAGAAAAAACTGCCTGTCAAACTAGATCATGTTCCAAACGGCGGAGATTTCAGCAAGCGCGTAACTTGGCACTCTCAGTGCCGAACACCTGGCAGCCCTGTGCCGTAGCGAGGTGCGCTGCGCCCCCGCACGCCCCGCTCTCTCTGCCCGGCCCCGCCGGCGTCCCGGGCACGCTCCGGCCCGGAGCTCACCTG
>WEIT01037373.1:24163-36138 GCA_013389985.1 Dryoscopus gambensis | reverse complement strand
CCATCCAAACATACCAGAAATACTCTATTTGGACATTGGGACTCGGGGGCAGGGAAGTAACCTGTATTCTTTTGAAATTGTTTTTATTATTCTGTGTTTATTCTGCTGTTTCAAATGTTAGATTTTTGGAACCCTTGAGAAAAGCTATCTTAATTAAAACAAAATTGGGAGATGTTGGGTTTCCCTCCCCCCGTCCCCCTGGGGGGAGGGGGAGCCCTAGGGTGAATTTGATCTGGGACGGAGTTTCCCCTGCCCCTGGTCACATGTAGCCCAGTTCTGCATTTGGTTGGTGGCTTTGTGTCCCCCTGCGAGGGGAACTTGGGAATTGTCTCGTGACTTGGTCAGTGTGTGTGCTGGTTCCCCACCATGCGGACGCCATTAAAGATCAGCTGAAACATCCACAAGATGAGTCTTTCCTGATTCTTTCCGCGGACTAAGCTGTCTCCAGGAAGGGTGCAGAAATCGCACCGCAACATCCCATTATTCAAAAAGATGTAGAATATTGTTACATGTTATATATCAAACTTTCTTATAAAATTTTATCCTGCATATATGCATGAAGTTCAGCTAGGCAGAGCAGCTGGATTCTAAAATCAGAAGCATGGAGCTCCATGTCATTTGCCAGCCCTACTCTGCTTTCATCCATTTGACTGCTGGTACTCACAGTATCAATATATCGTTTCATACAAAATGTAATTACTTTGTGTCAGTGTTTCTATTGATCACTTAAAGTGAAAGAAGGAACAGTTTTCCTATAACGGCAGTAAGATCAATATTAACTAATTTTGTAGTATTGTCACTAAAGTTAACTCTCTTCCATTACTAAGATTAAAGGACTGCATTTTTCTGAGACTTCTTTTCAAGTAAGAATTCTGCTTCTGCAATAACAACTCATCACTCTGTTCATAATGCTAGCTATAAGCAATCTTATTGAGTAAAATGTTACTGTGGGGTTAGGTAAAATGAGATACAGTCTTACACTGAGACCTATGTAAAGCAAAATGTATATAAATGTCTAGATATTGTTGCATTTTTTATTTATTTTTATATTTGCACATAAACCAAGGACTGTTATTCATCTGTTGTGATTAAATCATAGAACAACACTATTCCTAGTCTGTCATATTAGGGTAAAGTCATGGGATAGCTACTGTACTTTGACAGCATTCATGAAGTAAAAAAGAGTTAGCATTCTACTAGTTGTTCCCAACGAGCTACATTTGTCTTAGTAACTGTGTATCATTACAGNGATATTGTTGCATTTTTTATTTATTTTTATATTTGCACATAAACCAAGGACTGTTATTCATCTGTTGTGATTAAATCATAGAACAACACTATTCCTAGTCTGTCATATTAGGGGTAAAGTCATGGGATAGCTACTGTACTTTGATAGCATTCATGAAGTAAAAAAGAGTTAGCATTCTACTAGTTGTTCCCAACGAGCTACATTTGTCTTAGTAACTGTGTATCATTACAGTGGAGAAAACAATTAGGCATTGTATGATACAAAAACACTTGATGGAAGGTAAAAATATCTTCTTTGCGCAGCTATTTGAGGAAGCAACATTTTGCAGCAATCATGTGTGCTTAATAATGGAAAGATATTTTGAAAAAAGGATGTTGACCCTCTTTCTAGTGACTAAAATTTAAAGTTGTCAAACTGACATGAGCAATGGCGGTATAGTAATTTCCTGTCCACGTTACATATTTGCAAAACATAATGTTGCTGATAATGCTAACTAGGAAAGTGTAAAACCCAAAGGATGTGGATGCATCTGGGAATTCCCATGGTTCTTCCTGTGTACCAGTAAAGGAATAAGACAAAACAAATGTCTATGGACTAATGATACAAACTCTCATTCACAGAGTTTGCTGTTCTTCACCTTGTTAACTTGTGAACTTTACGCTTCAATTTCCCTGTTTAAAGTCAATTCAAAGTAATCCAGCTTTCTGTCAACACTTGGCTCAGAAGCTAAATAACATGTCATATAAAAAACTATTTAGACATGAATTGGTTTGGGTATGTAACTGTTCTAGGAGATTTAGAGGCAAAAGGTGATTCTGGACTGTTTCTGACTTCCCTTTGAACCCATATAAATCCATGGGTCATAGTGGTCTGGCTGGCATGGGTCGCAATGGAGTATTTGAAAGCACACCAGGACACACCAGAAACCTGCACTCACGGTGGGCCCCATATGACTACTCATTTGTAGTAATTTGTTTCCTCATTCTTGCAGGAAAAATTTGTGTAAGATTTGGGTTAAATGTAGGGATCTGTCCTTATATAGTTTTCTCCTTCATCCGTGCCTGATTTTCTGCTGTCCACCAAGTATTTTCAGCCCTCCATGCCTTAGTCCTGCCTCTTGCTTGGCAAACTGGGGGCAGCTGTGTTCATCTACTCTCCCAAAGCACTCTCCAATCTATGTATAAAAGCATGCTGGCTTTGGCACCAATGGCTTTGTTTATTGTATTTATCTGATTGTGGTCTGCTGTGCACTATACTCAGTGTAAGGAGAAAAATACATGTATTGCACATAAATTATAACTTTAATAGTACTCATGAAACAAGCCTGTTGAAATTTTAAAACTAGTGGCCTGCGTACATCAGTTTTCCTATTTCCACCTGATTGATTAAAAAAAATTCAAACATTCCATTTTTTACTGCGGTAGTAGTCACCAAAACCAAAGTATTTTTATTTTGATAATGTAATCTTAATAAAAACATTCAACTGTGATATGTTTCCCTCAGGAACCAGCTATCTGCAAAGACGTTTCAACATCCACATCATCAGGAGTCAGCTGGAGCCAGATCTCCTTGAATTATTTTGAAAATCATTAATAAACACAATAGTTTTGTATGCCATCTTTCCACAGAATAATGCAATTTCCATTCTCACTAGGTTCCACAGAGGTATATATTCAATGTGTATCTGATACTTTAAAAAGAGCAAAAGGCATAACCCACAGAATTTTAGCATGTGTGGTCTGCTTACTTATCACTCTTCTTTTAAGAGGGTTATGAAACAAATACTGGGGGCCAAAGTAAATAGTGTTTCAGCCGTGCTATAACAATGTGTGCCTTGGACATAGCCTGTTAAATGGCATCTGATCAGATCTGTTGGAAGTAGCTGCAAGTTATCTTATCCATATTAACAAGCCGTATTCTGTGTTTCAGTTTGTGTTGCTGTGGAATGCACTAAAGCCTTTGTTTAAAACTGAAAATGTAAGGATACTTAATTTCCAAACATGGCACTGTGTTCCTTTATACCTTATTTTAAAAACTCTTCTTCGAGTATGTTTGTAAATCAAGCCACTAGTCACATCTTTCATGTTGCAACTTGCTTTTCAGGCTTTTCCATGAGAACCCAATGCTGGAATTTTAGTATCCTACATCACCTCAGATTTTCGGAAGTATCTGTAATTTTGGTAACTAGAAGGAAGTTTGTCATTGCTCATACTCATGTTTGTTGCAGGTTTTTATGATTTAGAAATCCTCATGTGTAAATCTCACTTCCTGCCTACTAGTGATCAGTGAAGTAGCTTTTTAATAGTGGCTAAAGAGTTTTATTTTTCATGCAGCTGTCCATTTTTCTTTAGATTCCATCTCTATATATCATGTGGCAAAGAGTACTAGGTGTAGTACAGAAAATTTGGTGAGACAGAGAAAACAAAACAACTGATGTCTCAAAAGTTCCATGGTCAGAAGCAAAAGCTCCTGCAACAGGAAAGTTAAGGAGGGAGAGGGAGGACACAAGGATATTAAGCACTTGAGTCATCAGGGAGAAAACAGACAGTAGGAGTGTAGACAGCAAACTTTCTCAGACAATCTCTTGCAATTTTTTTTTCAGTTCTTACTTACAAGTGAGTATTATAGACAGAATGAATTCAGAAATCTCATTAATCTCACTTCTAGTCATTATTTCAGTAGCAAAATATAGCAATGGACTAAATTCTGTCTTTCTATTAAGAAACATTCAGAAGGATTGGGAAATATTAAACAACAGAACAGTAAGGGTTGTGGACAAAACCAAAAGCAGGTATTCAATACAACTCTCATCTGTCATTTCTTGCTGTGATAAAGGAGAAAGGGAGAAGCATATACACTGGTTGCTAATATTTGCTGCCCTTCTTGATGTCTGAACAAATTAATTCTGTAGCTGTCACAACTCATGCCTAAACCTCTCCAGGGATGGAAATGCGTTTGTTAGAGTGTCTCTGTTTTCTGTGGTTTGTGCATATTTATTCAGGCACTTTGAATTAGGCATACTGTTAGTTACTGATGCCATCCAGTCTTTGATGTTCTCAGCGTACAGACCACATGGTAACAGCTGCTGAGACACTGTCTGTTATACAGTAGTTACTGTGTATACATTTTCCTCCTAAAATGAAACTAATTGAAAAATGATTCCTATGACTCATCCAGCTGTTTCCTCTGTTTATGAAATGACACTGAGTCATTTCTTTTATGTTGTCTTTTTCAACTAATGCATTTTTTTTAACCTTTTTACCTTTCACTGATGACCAGGTCTAAACCTATCTCATCTGTTTGGCTGTGACATGGCTGATCAAAAGTATGTTTTGCTGTTATTTTCCAATGATAAAAGTCTGAAAACAAACACTGAATGGCCAGTTTCATAATAAACATTCCACACT
Source organism: Dryoscopus gambensis (assembly GCA_013389985.1). Taxonomy (NCBI): domain Eukaryota; kingdom Metazoa; phylum Chordata; class Aves; order Passeriformes; family Malaconotidae; genus Dryoscopus; species Dryoscopus gambensis. The sequence continues at coordinate 31,482 of WEIT01037373.1, read as the reverse complement.
GGTAAACGGAAATACTCAAGTGTTCTTGCAAGTAAAATGGATGCAAAAATTTGATAAATTTCTGTAATCAACTTGCTGCTGATAAAAAGCACAAGCATTTCTTGCCCTATGATTTTGTAAATCTGATTGGTGTACGGTTTGCAGCACAAATCAACTTGTAGTTGTCGATCTACTGCATATAGTTAGTAACACTGAGGAGATAATTTCCAGTGTTGTCTGTGTTTAAAAAGGGATGACAAAATAATATCAGAGCCTGTCAAATAAAACTATATTAATAGTTAAAAACTATAGCTGGATAACTGATAATTAAAAACTTTATTAAACCTAATAATTGGTGCCTAAATTTATTTTGACTCAGGCCTACCCACTTGCCAGCACCTTTTTCAGGGATCTATAGCCCTGTTTACAAGCATGCTGGGACCATACATTTAACCTGAAAGTAATAGCACTGTGAGGATACAGATGACCAGATATTTTGAGTTACAGGGCAGTCTCGAAAGCAAACATGACAAACCAGTTGGTTACCAGTTGGCTACATGGCCACATGTACCTTGTAGAGTTCTCTAAACTGAAATGTGAATTGTTAAGTCACAACACTGTGAACCTTCAGCATGAATGTAAATGGCTGAAAGAGCAGTAGGGAGGGGTGGATATATGAGCAGACAATGGACAGACGAGCAGACAATCCAAAACTATCAATCTGTGCCTTGATTCATAGAAAAGAGTGGCCCAGGCACAATGAGAGATGGGCAGAGTCATTACTTGGTTTCATTCTTCTGAAAGGAAGCAGTATAAGGAGGACAGAAAATAGAATATGCAACACATTCTTTTTTTGTCTCTAATATGCTCCTTTTGTGGTTTATTTAATCTTTTTTTAGCCTGTTACACCAATGCTGAAAAGGAGAAAAGAAATGAAAAGTAGATAAAGGAAAAATGAGCGGTAGAGACTGACTCACTCTGATTCACAGCCCCATCAAATGGGGCTTGCACAGTTCAGGTGGTCTAAATTGGAGTAGCCCTGTAGTTACGGCCTATTGGACAGATAGAAAATGTCTCTGGAACTGCCAGACTGGAATTTCCACAAGAATTACAACTGACAGAAGCCTGTTGTAATAAGAGATGAAGTGGACAAATTTACTTAGTAAAGTATTAAAAGTAAACCTTGTGTATCTGCCTCTACTTCCGGTTGAACTCTAGGTGGGCAGGCGCGCTCTAGGCAGTGCCTGTTACTGAGATGCACCCCTGCAGGTCAGCAAGACAACAGAATGCAAAATGACTGCAAAAAGATTGTTCTGTGTCCACCTCACAAATGCACAGCAGTGCATGCAGATAGCAGAGCTGTGCCAGTGTTTCCTAGCAGACAGACTGCCACAGGCTCCTACAGGCTCAAAAGTCACATTATGTCTATATTCTCTGAGTTTTTCATTAATATCTGTAGAACAGCTAAACTGTAATACTGTAAAGCAATAAATAACACTGTGCTTACCCAAACAATTAGAACTTATTTATTGTCCCTTGAAATACCAAGTAGTAGTGGGTTACATAAAGGCTTTTCCTCATAGCAGTCAAGCAGCCACCTTACCAGAAAAGGCAGCCAACACCAATCTAGACGAAATAGTATGTTCATCCGTGCAGTGATGGGGCACAGCACAAGAAAAACGTCTGCTCTGCTGCAAGGGTCCTTATGAGACAGAGAATGGGCCCCAGAATACACTCCAGGACCTGGCTTTGCCTCTCTGAAAGTGAACAGAAAGATTCATTGTGCTCCAGCTGCTCCAAGCCATTGTGCTTTGAAAATATAGCATTTGGTCCAAAATCTAATAACCATTTGTAATCTAACTGAGCATACATTTCTCAGACTGTATAAAATGTATTTGCTGTGCTAATTGTTCTGCTCTAAGGCTTTAAGAGGCTGCCAGACATGAACAGCTGAATCCAGATTGCTGTTGACGGAAGTGATGTGATCAAGGTTTCCACAGGGTATCTGTTGTTGGGACCCAGAACACCCCCCTGGCTGCCCTAGGGTGTCAAACACCACGGCAGGAGGGTCTAAGACCCGGGATGATAGCTCAAAAAAGCACAGCTTTTGACCTTAGCCCATGGGAAAAATTACCAATGTTACGGGAAGAATTACAGGCTACGAAACTGTAAAAAATATAACGGTGTAATTATCACAGGGTGATGGTACGTGACATTTGGGGTTCTCAAAATGGAGGATTTTGGGCAGTGCCCCTGATGTCCTTTGCTTTCTTCTTCTTCTTCTCTACCCTCCATGTTATGCTGTGACGGTGGCACAAATACATTGGTCAAGGTAGACCTGATCTTTTTCAAATTAATTGGTATAAAATAATAAACAAGGACATGTTTCAGAAGATGGTTGGAGCTCCAAAACCATAGAAAAGGTGGGAGCTGGCCCATCCAGCAGGCAGTTAGCAGGGCATCTCAAGTTGTAAGCAGCTCCACAGTGAGCCAGCTGTAGAGGCTGTTATCAAGCTTAGAGATAAGAAAGAATAAACATCTCTGAAACAAGCACCTGCGGACTCGGTCTTTTCATGGGGCTCTGAGAATGGACTTTTAAGAAAATTAGCCAGGTCACAACTGTGCGGGCAACCAGCCCATAACATCTGTTTGACAGTAAAAATGTTATTCTGTCTTTATCTTGGGGATTATTCGTGGCCCCTAGAATAAGCCTACTAATCTTTTTCTTTCCCATTCTACTATTTGCTGTTACAGTTCCCAGAATTGCCAGAAATCATCTTACTCCCTCTGCCAGTTAGCTGTTGACTGATCTATAAAACAGTGTAAAAATGTCTGAAGTCAATGGGTCTGAAAGTCTGTAAACAATGCAGGAAGTAGCTATGCAGTGTCTTCACATTACAAAATATTTACTTAACAATCATCTCTAAAGTGTATACATTAGGAAGGAGCTGCTCCAAACAGTCTTCCCTGATCATGACTTAAAATTAAAATGAACTAAACCCATAAAAGTGGAAACAAGAGATGTCATTAACTCTCCTTCGTTTATACTATACAGAGTCCAGCCTTTTTTATACTATACAGAGTCCATCCTTTTTCAATTTAATGCAATTATTTATTCCTCTGGGAAGATCATGCCTGCCAAAAATAACAATCTGATGAATGATTATTAGCAGTAAATAAAAAATGTTTATCTCACATTATGTATGGAGCCCTGAAAAAGTCATAACAATATTGAGTCATTGACTCCACCAACTTAACCAGATGTAGATGTCTCAGATGGGGGAGGTGGTGCTAACACAAGATGTGCCCTCTTTTCAGACAGACACTAAGGATGATGACAACCATTACCCACTTTGCCATTTGCAGGACATTGCTATCTGAACACAGTATGAGAAGCAAGGCTTGAGGAATCATATGTAAGTAACGCTGGCTTCTGAGAAATTGTACTTTTCCCTCAAAGACGAAAATGTCTTTCCAAACTAATAGCACATGTTTATAAACAGTTCTGATGGCACTCAGTTCACTGCAGATGCTGCAGATTCATCCTTGGCCTCAGAGCCAGTGCTGTTTTTTGCAGGATGCAACTGATGAAACTTGCAAAGGATGAGGCCCTTTGAAATCTTCCCGTGCTGCATCTTAACTAGTTTTTTTACTGAAATGTTCTACTAGACAATGCAGAAAATGGGGACTTGAAAAATCCTCAAGCTCCAACTCCCTGAAGACATTGAAGGAAATACTGTTTCATTCTGAATCAATTTGAAATGTAAGCAAATGGATATTAACTTTTTAGAATCATGACTATTTTGATGTGGGGGATTTTTTTCTGATGATGTCAAAATGCAGTATTCTGGCATTCTGGTTCTTATTTTTTTCAGAACTCTAAGAAAATGTCAATATTTCACTTGTCAGGAAAATACATTTCACTGATGGCGTACTCCATTCTGATTCTTGCGTTACTGGGTGAGTTGACATAGATCTACATTGTTTTAATAAGTCTGCAGCCAAAGTATTCTATGAGTTAAACATTCATAAAATACTTCTGTTAATACAAAAATGTTCTCAATGCATTAATGAAACACTGTAAGTAAAATTGAAATTTTCGCTCCAGGTATGTTTCTGTAAAATAAAAATATATTATTTACTCAGAGAGAGTCGGTAGAGTCTGAAACTTAACTGAAACTCTCCTCTAACAACTCAGTCTCAGCATTTGAAGGAGATGTGGATTTGCTTTTGAGTTTTAAGACCCTAACTGTAGCTATTTATTAAGAAGGATCCAGACACCACTGGAACTGTACTTCAGACCATAATAATTGATTTGAAAATCCTCAATATAAATAGGTAACTTAAAGTTACTTAGGGACATGTCAAAACAAGATGAGAAGACAAAGTATTTGTTTTTCTGGTATATGTCAAAGTCAGAGATCCTATCACTGGAAATAAAGATGGTTTTGTTTTCATCTGATGATTAAAAACGTATGTGCTTAGATAGTATATGACAACTCTTGGTTATGATGCCAAATCTGAAACTAGAAAGGACTCCCTTCTTCACACTTTCATTTACTTAAGCAGACAGGGGGGGAAAAAGGAAAGAAAATTAGGAAAAATATGTCAAATTTTCTTAATGCCATAATGATAAGAAGAAATTCAGAAAGATAAATCTCTTATATCTTAAGAGTTTTTGTAATTTAGGAATAATGATAACCACAATTCTCAGTGGACTCAGTCTAAGTCTAACAAGATCAGGCCATAAAAAGTAAAATATGGAAAACACTTACGTGAAATCAGCTACAGAAGATATAGAGAGTGAGTCCCAACAGGTCAGTGCAGACTTGCCATCCCAGGGACCATCTGAGGGTTGTGATACTTGAAACCTTGTCCTGCATTTCATTTCCTGCCTGTCTGACAGTTTAACAGATTTGTACACTCAGTAAAGCATAAACTCAGTGTTCATCTCAAGAGAATAAACCACAAATTAGTGAGGTTTGGACAGTATTTGTGTTCAGTTTTATTATATATGCCACCAAGTACATGACCTATGGTTTAGGCTCTCCGTAGGACAGCAGGACTGAGCTCACAGTTTGCGGAAAGGGAGACAGGAGACACGGAATCGGGAGCACTGGGGGGAGGTGCGGTGCCAGTGCGGGTGCAGCACAGCGCCTCGGGGCCCTGGGCTGAGAGAGGTGCTAGGACAGGCAGGGCAGCACTGAGGAGCTGTGGCCTCGTGCTGTTTTGGAAGCAGAGTAAATGTGGTGGGGTAAAGCTTAGGGGCTGGGAGCATTGTTTGAACCAGGTGTGGTAAGAAGGCAGATGGCAGGGCAGGGTTCCAGAGGCAAGGCAGGGACGAAGGAGTGAGACCTGGGGCAAGGGAGGAACATGGGAATGAAGCTTGAGCATAATGAGGAGGTGCAGCTCACGGCACCACTTCAGGTGTGGGGTAGGCACAGAGGTGTGGGGCTCGGGGCTGAGGAGGGCCACCAGGATGGGCAGAAACACAGCGAGTCCCTGGCAGGGCTGCACAGAAGCCAGCCCCCAGCAGCGCTTCTGCAGCACGGGCGCCGGCCGAGCTCCGGGTGCCGAGGGACGGCTGCCAGGCCCAGCAGCGCTGACGGCCGGGGACAGGACAGGCACAGGCGTGGCGGCGAGGGCGCGGTGAGGACACGGAACAGCACAGCCGAGAGGCTACGGGATGTCGAAATGCCCAGACCTTGGTTCTGTGCCCACATAAGGATAAAGGGGAAGAAGAAAGCAAGAACTCACACAGAGCAAGCGGCAACATCCTCTGCCCCATGATCCTCCCAGGAAACACTCGGGAAAACATGGGTTGCTGTCTACAGTGATTTGTGTCAGGTGGCAGTGACATGTCAGAGGGGCCAAAAACTGTCTTCAGTGCACCTCGGAGCAAGGAAGGAGACTGCAGCCCGATGATATATTTTTCTCTGTGGCAAAGTTGATTGAATAGCTTGTCATTCTTTTCTTTTCTCCTTTTCCATCTACTTAGCCAAAGGGTTGCCTTTAATATCTCATCTGCCATGGGAAATTACATTTCTAAATTATTTTAAACTACAGAACTGAAATAGTTCATGGAATAATTATTGTTGCTTTTATCACTATTATGCCTCTTTTTTCTCCAAAATATGTCCTTTCCCTAATTTAAAAAACAAACATGAATGGTATACTCCCTATGACAAGCTAAAATTTAGCATATAAAATCCCCAGAGAAATGAAAAAGAGTTGACCCCAACATATGAAACTTGCTGAGTAATGCTATCCCTTAAAAAAATTTCTAGTCTAACTCTTGCAAACCACATCCTTTAGAAACAGACCTTACTACTCCATGTTGCATAATGTCTCTGGCAGTTGTGCTCATTATCAGCTTTATTAGCACTTAATAACTATACAAATATTTTCCAGTTCTTTTGCTTGTTATGTCTGTGTATGGTTATACTAAATGCTGTGTCAGAAATTGCTATGAATAGGACTGTTACATTCCTTAGCAATGAGCAGTAATCCTTCTTTAGAAAGAACAGTAATTCCTAATTGAGCTTTTTCCCTTGTTACATATACATAGTTACATACACATATATGTATGTGGCAAGTATATATTTATCTTTATCTTTATATTTATACTTATATTTGTATTTGTATATATATATAAATACATATACACAGTGCTCTATACATGACACAAAATATGGTATTTCTGAATGTGACAGTTCATATATCCTATAATATGCTTATAATATCTTACACATAAAAGATTTCACAACCAAACTGCATTAGAGGCACATTTTAGAGTTTAATGCCTACTGGCAAGAAGACAGAAATAAATACCAAAAGAGTTAATTTTGTGTCATGGAAAAAAAACTTTATGCAGAAAAATAACAAGGAAATGAAAACAGAAAGGGAGAAGCTACTCTCTATCTACCTTACTAAAAGCTTCCTATATCTTTGTCCTGGTTTGACAGGAAGGGAGTTTTTTAAGGAAGGTGTAGTCAAACCAATCATGGGTTAGAAGTGAATATTGACATCTGGTGTGGCCACTAAGGAGATGTGTCACCTCTGAGAACATGGGGAGATAAAGGAGAGAAGCCCAGAGGAACTTCCTTTTGTGTTCCGGCCACTGAAAGGAGTAGATCTCCTCCCTCACCCAGCCCAAGGCCTGAAGGCCTGGGCCTGGGCCTGGGTGGGGGAGGGGCAGCCATGCGGCCTGAAGTCACTCGGCCTGAGGAGAGAGGTAGGCCGGAGCCCGGTGAGCGAGAGAGAGAGGTGGAAGGGAATGGACTGAGCCAGCTTTTGCAGGATGGAAGGGTGGAGAGACGAAGAGATGGTTCTCTACCCCC
>WEIT01037373.1:0-23949 GCA_013389985.1 Dryoscopus gambensis | reverse complement strand
CTGCAGTGATGCTGATGCCAAGTGGATGAAGAAGGAGAGAGGATGAAGAGGGTGGGGTGAGTGCCCTCTGTCTTCGGAGCAGAAGACCAGGAAGAGAGTGTGGTGGTGCCCCCTCTCTTCAGAGCGGAAGAAACCCTCGGCCCCAGGGGTTATAAAATGGGGGGGACTGTTTTGTCCGAAAAAAGGAGCTTCTGGTACTTGGCAAAGCGTCATTGAATCCTGAGGGCAGTCTTGGTCCATGGACTGGTGGTGAGAGCACCAGACATGGAAGGACACTATGGTTTGCAAGAGAGACTCCTCTCTTCTGTGATGGACTGAGAATTGATTATATGAGTATTGTTAACTAATCAGGAAATCCAAGGTTTTGTCTAATTGTGGGAAGGGTGGAAGTTGGGAGGAGGAGGAATGTTTCTGAGAGTTTTCATGTTTCCTATGTGTTTCTCTCCTTTAATGTAGATTAATAAAGTTTTTTTTTTCTTATTCCTAAGTCTGAGCCTGCTCTGCTCTATTCCTGATCACATCTCACAACCACTATTAGTAAAAAATATATTTTCATGGGGCACTGGCTTGTGTCCAGTGTCTAACCATGACAATCTTAATTCTGCATTCCTTGTGAACCCTAAATTCCTATCAAAGTTGATAAAGCACAGTAAAGTGAAAATTGGGGTTTAAAAAATCTATTCACACAGATTTGTGAATGAATATTGACATGACCACAGAAGTTATTTTAGGACACTAGAACAGAGAGATGAAAGCATGTTTACCTCAGAAACAGATCTCAGTGTAACAATAAGAGTTTGTACAATCACGTGATCTTCCAGGTTTTATTTCTTTTGTTGGTTAAACAGTTCCATGACTGAAGATGTCCAGAAACACAGTGAGATGTGGGACCTATGGATAGCACGCTATCTAGTACATAACTTCTAAACACACTGGAGTTTATAAAAATACTGACTTAATTTTCTAACATTTATCAAAAAATGCAGTGAAATCTCAAGTATTAGAATATGAAACAGCAGCTAAATCTGGGATGTATTCACCCGTGACAATAAGAGAACAAAGTTTTATATTTTAATAGAGGAACTTTTGAAGTCATGTAACCTTTAGCCATTGTCTCTTATGGGAGAGAAACTTTGTCTAATCTCCACATCAACACCTATTTGTTGATTTCAATCCCTCTGCCAGAGGCTTTTCTCCACTGACCCAGAAGTTTTGCTTATTATGCACATGACTTCATGCCACTTGCTTTGACGCATCGCTACAGTCAATCAAATACTATTTCTATTTCATGGGACATTTTACAAAACTGTGAGAAAAGATCATGGCTCTCACAGCTACTTTTGAGCTGAGCTAAGATGGAAACAGACATGACTTATCTTTACAGCAATATAAAGATGTATGTGTTTATACATACAAACAAAAGCATCATAGCTGTTGGCAGAACTGGCAGATAAAGTTTGCAGGTGTCTTTGACCAAGGCACTTAACTCCCTGTGACCCAGTTTCCTTACCTGAGAGTTAAAGACAGTAGACCTACTAGACCTCTACTTTCCTTTTATAGTGTTTTTCAGTTGAAAAAAAGATAGTTTTGTTAGTATGATTACTTTGGTTTGCTTGCTCCAAAATACCTTGAAATCTAAGAACAAATATAAACACATGTTCCTTGTTAGTGGTCTGGTAGTAGGGAAAGAATACTAAATACCCTTATGTCTCATTGTTTCCTACTATACCCTACCACGGGGAGGAAGTCCTTTATGGAATATTATCAATAATCAATACAGTGCTGAACTACCTGAAGATAATTAGTTTGGGTTCAGAGGCAGGGACAACTAAAACCTTAAAACTTGGGGTTGGTTTTAAATGCAGAGTAGGTATCTAACTGTATCTTTAAACTCTTGGAACCAAACAAGATTTTGAAACCATGATGACCACTTTGTGAAAAGTGATTATTGTCTCCAAAGCATTTCTGACAGTCGTATTTGCTTTTACTTGAGATAGAAATAACATAAGCACAGTATTTCCAAAAGAATTTCAATGCCTTTGGTTTTGATGCTGGTCAGAAGTCATAAGTCTGGTTTAGGCTGTCAAATCCTTTTCATAGCATAGGCAAATATGGTATGAGATAGTACAACTAACATGATACTAATATGCATTAATTTTGCACAGTCATGGCCTCTTAAAATTGAGGTTGTAATGTTTCAAGTACTCTTTTCTAAGCTACTAAAATTTTAAACAATGTGGTTTAGTAATGATGGTGTAAGATGTGTGTCTGTTTGCCTGATGATGCAAACCATAAAGAACGCACGGCATTTATTCTCTTTGCTCATTTCTGAGCATTATTTCAGGTAGTTTTTGAGACTATCTACATGCTAGACATTCTGGAGCCTGACTGCTTACAGGATGTCTGTCTTTATGCAGTATTGTGATAATTGGAATCATCCAGCACATTTTTGCCAATGAAAATGTCATAGATACAGAGAACCCTCAGCTTGAAGATTTGTTTTGAGACGGTCTAGTCTTGTTGACTTTGAAGGCATGAATCTGTTTTTGTGGGCTTTTTGCACAGGGCTTGTTGGTGGGAATTATGTTGACTTCTCCTGAAGTGACATCTGTTAGGTATAAACATTTATCCACGTATTCAGACTACACTTTGCCAGCTTTGCTTATATAGTGGTTTAAATGTAAGTATGTCTTTATAATTAAACTGTGTATCCAGACTCCCTGAACACAAGCACAGCTATGCCTGCTCAGCCCAAGCCTGCCACTTCACACCCCCTCACAGCCTGCAGCAGTGTCAGCTGCCTGCCGTGCTGTTCCACGGCTCGGTCTTTCACACAGAAGTGCCTTACCAGAAGGAGACGTTGCCAAGCCTATCTTAAGCAATGCAGGTACCTAGAGCACATCAGGCTTCCAGCTTGCCTGGACTTGGGACTTGTATTTTCCTTTGGCAGAAAGGTAAGCTATATATCAAAACAGGGCTAGAGGTTTGTTTCCAGATAAATAAAGAAGAGATCTTTCTGTACAAATACATTGCAACTTTTCCAATAGATTTTGTTCTGAAATTTATTTCCAAGTACTCTGGAAGAATCAGAAATTCAGTAATTAATGTCTTCCTGTAGGGTCTTGGAACAGACTGTTGGAGTGGGAGGCCTCTGGCAGAGCTCTGAGTACACAGGAATCACATATTAAGAGCAAAGTTCCTATGAGTTTGGAAAGATTTCAGCCATATATTTGAATTTAAAAAACATCTGTCTTCATTCATTTCCAGCATGTTTATTTAATTTGAGACAGATGTCTGTCATTAGCCCATTGGTGGGGCTTGGCTCCCTGAGGCAGTGTCATGCTCTCCACTGCTCACTGCTGCTTTTTGAGTTTCTGAACAAAGAGCTCTCAGAATTCCTCATTAGAACAGACACAGGCATAATAGGTCAGAAGCCAGGCTATTTTTGTCTGCAGTAAAGTTTATCAGTCCACCTACCTATTTCCAAGTCTCTATTTGGATGGCATATTTTAGGAAATTGAAAAAAATGTCACTGGATGCCAAACCGCTCCTTCTTCAAAAGTTTCTGCTAGTGCACATTCTCCTCATTACTTATCTGGTTTCTTTTTGCAATAAAGCTGCAATAAGCTGTACAGTACATTCCTGGCACTGATTGGGTCTACCTAATTGTGGTCAGACTAGCTGGGTTTCTAAGAAACTAACAAGCTGAAGTACTGGCCCTATAGCCAGCAGAAGAAGGGATCAAATTGCTTTGTTCAGCTTTCTTTTATCCAAACATTTACTGCATTAGGGGAATACTAGGGGAAACACATTCTGCAATAATAATTTGTCTGTAATTAAGGTTTTGCTTTCACCAGTGTGGGAAAAGAAACGTTCATCTGGCTTCAGTGCTGGCCCCTCAAGTCTGACTATTCGATGCAAAGGAGCCATTAGAGTTACTTCTTTTTTTAAACTGGAATTCTGTGTGCTAGGGAATAGAAAAAATTAATTAAATGTCTCATCTGTGGCTTAAAATCTATGCCAAGAAGATGACCGGAAAGTTATTAAATTAAAATTCATACTTACAGAAAGAAAATCTCTTTGTATCAAAAAATACCTGGTGTTTGCTTTTTGCTAGTTGTACACTTTCAATTCACAAACTAGCCAATTTCTTTTCAGAGATTAAAAGACCACTATTTTTTAAAATTTAGAATCATTCATTACATCACTCAGTTCTCAAATGCTCTGTAATTCTCTGCTTCGTAAATCTGGAAAAGATTGATACAAAAGTGGGAGGCTATGGAAAAGGAAGAACATCTGACTCACACAATTGGAAATCGTGGCCAAACCACTCTGCAAGGAGGAGGTAGAATGTCCTGGGAAAATTGAAAACTATTTGTTGGAAACAAGAAATGCCAACTGTGTTCAATGGGTCTGTGTGAATCTCTGTATTTGGTGTACTGCTCTAAACTTGTACTCACCTACACACATTTAAAATTAATGCGAGAGAAACCAACACAAGTAACTGTTGAATTAATGAAACCAATTAAAATAAATGCACACTTACTAAGACCTGTGTTTGAAAGAATAATTTGGATATTTATATAATAAATTGTGTATTTATATGTAAATATTAATATGACTTATAAGTCTTACACAAGTAAAATAGAAGTTTTCTTTTGACTAAAAATCCATTTTCATGCTCCAAAGTGAGGCAATTGATTGTTTAATTAAAAGTTTGTACTAAAGACAACTCTATTTTGGAAAAGAAGAGACCCTGTTTTGATTTTTGGAACTGTTACAGTAGACTGCAGTTATGCATGTGACTTGAGCCATCTATCACCATTTTTTCATTACTAGAGAGCTTTTATTTCTTATTTGCCTTTACTGTAGATATGGGAGACCTGTTTTTAACCAGCAAAAGTTTATACAGTGATGTCCACTATTAAATGTATCAACACTTGAGATGTCAAAGTATTTCCTTCACACATGTAACAAGGGCACTGTAGCCATGAGAATTTCAGCAGGGCATATGGGATCTCTCCAAATGGGATAGAGGGGAGAGGCTGACGGGACAGGAGCAGCACCCAGACACTGCCGAGTGCTGGCTAAGGTCCCAGGCCTCAGGGATGGCCACCTTCACCTACAGCAGCAGCAGTGCTAGGGGTGCTGGATACAGGGTCAGGTACTGAGGCTTGTTCCCTCCTCATTAGACCCCAGCCTGGCAAAAGGCCGCATGTGCTTAAGAAGATTATTTTTTTTTCCTGCAGTCAGCTGAATCATTTCATTCTTTCTGATCTGACTAGCAATAAGGGCAGAAAAGTTTTCTGTTGGAGCTGTGACAAACATTGCTTGGGCTGGGTTACCTGACTGCGATGGAAAACATGAACAACACAGCTGTGGGAACACATGGATCCGGAAAAGGTGGTAAAGGGGAAGGAGCAGCAATGTATCTTTGAGATAGAACTTAGAGCCATTAGTGGTTTGTATTTCAGCTACAAAAGGCAAAATATCTGATGAAAAATTACTTGAAAATGGAACTGGGCTACCAACTGAGAGTTAGGAGAGCAAAGCATCTTGTAAGGTGCAAACCCAGATGTTAACATTTTTTGGCACAGTTTGGCTTAAGGTATCCTAAGTGTTGTCAGACAACATGAAGACTTAGCAGTTGCAAGAGGAACATGGAAGAAAAGAGAGGTCTTTTTTGTCTGGTTATCAGGAGATGACAAGAAGATGCCTCTTCGTGTGACGTCTCATTCTGTATTTCAGAGCCTAGGGAAGATGCACCAGATAATGCTGTTTGTCCTGTCTGTGTATGCATGTTGGCTGCCTCTGTGAAGGTGTACATTTCTAGCCTATGCACTGGAAGACAAGTAAGGTATTAATTCTTACTAAGCAGCTGTAGTATCCAGTAATATAGACCTAAGCCTGGGCTGCATGGACCTGGCTCCTGAAAAGAGTGTTGGAACATTCAATGGAAAAATACTGTCCTCCTGACCCTCACTTGTTGATCATTAGCCAGTATGCTGCTGAAAACAGTGCTGAGACAGCAGGGAGATGTCTGTAGCCCAAAAGAACCTGAGGGGGGAAAAAATCCTTGGACTGCAGTGTAGTACCAAAGCACTGGGGAAATATTTTGGGAAGCAGACCACTCTTGCAAACTCTCTGGGACCGTGAGATTCCCCAGGATCAAGACAGATTTTGTCCAGGGCTGGAGAACCTTGTGTTTTGCACATGCTTTTCAGCAGATGGTTGATTGGCTTCCTTTATTCTGAGGTTTCCTGGGGATGAAAATCCCCAGCACAGTGGACCGGGAATTGAAAGCACCCAAAAAGAAACAAAATGTTCTTTGGGCTTTTCACCATTTGAATGACTATGTGGAAGGCAGCCCAGCAAAATACTGGAGTCCTTCTGGGAATATGATCAGAGGGTCTGTTTGTTCTTTTGTCTTTGGTAGTAAATGCAGCAGCCAGATCTAATGTTTACTCAACATCCTGGATGGATGAAACACTAGAGGGGTGCAGGAAGGCATGATATTATATAACCACAATGACACCGGCAAACATCATGGGTGCCAGGGTTCAGAGCTACTCGCTGCTTGTTCTAGGCCCTGACAGGTTCAGTCTCCTGTTTAGACAGAGTCCCGGTAATATTTTAGAAACTGATGTTCAGGCAGGTGATAAACCTTGATTGTCTCTAACAATAATATCACTGACAGAGCAGAGATCTTGCAGAACGTGCAAACTGCCCAGGAGTCTCCACATCAACTTGGCGAAACGTCCAGTCAGGCATGAATAGACAATACACATGAGGTAAAGCCTGAAGAATTAAACTGCATTTCATCAAGAATTAAGATAAGCCCTCTTTAGGTAAGGCAAGATTTTCACCGGAATCTCCTGTTCTATTAAGCAACAAAGAAAAGGAAATTTTCGGGATGGCTTCAATGAACATGAAACCATTAGGTGGTCTGCTTGCAACAGGAAAGCAAAGAGTACACTGCAGTGTAGAGAAGTCCTGTATAGATGCACTTGGCAAGATACAAAGCCAATAATAGAGCATTCTAGAGTTTACTCTGTAGATGGGTGCTTCTAAATGGTGCTCTCACTCCTGTGGGATTTTGGTTGCTACTCAGTGGCTGACATAATTAATTCCTCCTTTACTATATGGGTGTAATGCAGTCAGTATAAACTCACTGAGTAAAACTTGGACATAACTCTTTCAAGAGAAGCATGTAATTTCTTTGTCACAGGTAAAAGTTACTTAACTTCTGGTATTTCTCAGCATTCTATTGCTTTTTAATTCAGTACGAAAATGTTTTGAATAGACTGTGGAGTTCAGTGCCACAACGTGAACTTATTCCTTATTCCAATGAATACATACATAATAGGACTGGGTTCTCTGACAGTATTTTGATTGGAATAGTGCTCACAGGCCAGAAACAGCAGTGGAATGAAACTCTAGCATACTTTTCTCTCAGCATATTGCTTGCAAACTGCTAGATTATGATTATGAGTCATCAAATCTTCTCCACCAATTTTTGCAACAAGAAGGAAAGAAACAGGTATGTACAAGAGATCTGTGCAACAGAAAGACACATACAGGAGATTTTAGCTTTGTCTAAGATGGTTGTCTATCTTAGTAGAGCTGCTTAGAGTTTCCAGAGGGCTTAGGGCAAAAGATTGTATTTTTTTCACTAAAAAACATATTCCATAAAGTAATATCTGTAAACCCTTCAGAAGAATAAGCTGAAAACAAACTGATTTCTGCCCTTTTTTTCTTCCCCCTTTGAGACACAGAATTATACCCATGCTAAAATACAAACTCCAACTTGTTCTAATCTGTTTCACAAAACAAAAATACAGGAATTTTGCCATAAAACCTGTCTAGCGGTTTAAATGGAACTACTTAAAGAGAGTAAAATAAAAGTGCATCTTTTGCCCACAAGTTTTACTTTTTTGTCTAAGCAGAATTTGAACTCCACGTACACTATCTAAAATTCAAAAACAAGAAAAAAGAAATTAAGTGGAAAGATAACCTTCTTTCCCTCCTAATTTTGAGAGGGCTAAGGATTGCCACTTGATGGACATTCCTGCCATTTCTATTGCACACCTAAAAGAACCAAAGAAAAACAGAATACCCAGAAGAAATACTGGGGAGTGCACGTTGCTTTTATAATGGAGCAAACTAGAGTGCAGGGTTAGCTATGGTTTTTCACCCCCATGAAAGCATGATATCTGAGAAGTTGAGTCCCAGGGACCAGGACATCCTTAGAACCACACCTGAAGGAGGAAGTTCATGCTTGGGAACTAAAATCAGTAAGCCATTCTTGGCAGTTTAGCAATCTCCAGTCCTGAAACAGGTTGCAGATATTCCCTACATGTGAAGTCCTGAAAGCCAAGGCTCCACAACAGCAAGCTGAATGAGTTAGAAAGGAAGCAGACAAGGCTGTCTAACAAGGTACTGCATGGTATCACAAGCCCTTTAAAATATATATAAATATATATATCTTCATTCCTTGCCAATTACACATTTAAATAAATCACAGTTTACTGGTGATAGAAAATTAGCAACCACTCCTACTATTGCTTTTTTATAAGGCCTCCATTCACAGCTGGAAGAAACATTATTTCTTACATAATTTGTTCCACTTGGCTTTTCAAAATAGGATCTAGCAGATCCAACTAAAACTAAAAAGCTAAGCAATAAAAACCTAGTCAGATGAAGGGAAAGGAATGGAAATCTCACATTCCATGTCTTCCTCCAGTGTTACAAAATGAAAATCACCAATTTTTTAGACTTCATTAATCTCTAATAGGTTATCTCTAACAGACACACATCAAGAGCTGCATCACCTATTGACTTTATGTTATAAATGCAAGGAATAAACCTCTAATATTAACTTGCACTCTATTCTAAGAGCACATACAAATTCACTCAGTTCTAAGCCTTTTTTAAAAGAAGTAAGCCACATCCTTAAACTCTGTGCTACCAGATAGACAAAACATCCTATGTGGATAGCAGTCTAATAACATAATGTTCATTCTGGAAAGAAGCAATTTTTAGGAAAGCAGCTCTTCTTTCTGGAAGGGAAATGCATGACCTGATGGCCTACAGATGTGTACTGAAAACTGCCTTTGGCCTCTTTCATAGAGCGCCAGATGGTCTCACATCCTGAGATTCCTCTCACTTATGAGTATTGCCATCTATATGCTTAGTCACTAGAGCTATAAATAGTCTAATTACTACTTTTTTTTTTTTTAAACCAGCAAAATTCATCAGCCACTTTCGGAGGGAGTCTTCCTCAAGGAATTAGCAACAACTTGACCATGACTGGTTCAAATAGTACTTGTTAAAATTTACAAAAATGCAAATATATCAAGTAGTTTCAAAAAAAAAAAAAAATCTTGGATTTGCTGCCCTGAGCTCCCACGAAGAAATTTAGCTTTGTGGTTGGTGTGGGAGGCAATGGTAGGAAGGAGATAATAACAATTACTAGTTAAAGTTTCAGCCCTTGGCCTAGTCTGTCTTCTTTGGGAACTCGCCACATGTATTCTTTATTGCAAAAATCTGTTAATAATTATTGTTCTGCAGAAAGCACTCTGGTTTTCATATCAAATTCCCATGGTTTCTGCTGGGAATGGTTCTTAAAACAGCAGAAAGGAGCCTCTCCTAACCTTCTGCTTACTGCATTATTCTCAGCGTGTGGACAGTGATACCAGATTTCTATTATACTGTGCTTTTACCAGATAGCCATAAAGAATGCCAAAAGACTATGAAATAGTCTGGTCTAAAACTTATTGAAGAAATAACTGGAAAAAGACTAATGTTAACTTCAGAGGTTTTCAGTTCCAAAGGATTCCTTTCACCCTGCAGTGCATGACTCCTTCCTCATTTTTCTGAAAAATGGTCAGTTTGAAAGGGACTGAAACCTAAGTTCCAGTCCCAAATTCTTCACATATTTTGAGGGTGTAGTAACTGAGGTCTGAATTGTGTAGCTGACCCCACGCTGATGGCTGAATCAAGCACCTCAGTTACAGGCACCTTAAGGGCACAGGTTATTAGTGCCTTTTTAAAAAATTAACCTATTGATTGCCATATATATAATGCACTGGGGGGTGGGGGTAAGGGGAAAGGTCACCTGTAAACTAGAAAGTTTAACCAATGGTTTAAAAATGGAATTAAAAGCAGAAAATCCAAGTCAGTAACATTTCAGTTCTGGTTGCCTAACCCAAAATTTGTTATTGTGGGACTAAACATTATTTGGTTTCAATTTGTTTAAGTGAAACCCTCAGGTTCAGGCAAATTCAGACACCTCTTCATCTCTCACCTCTTCATTCCTTTTTTTTCAAGTAAGAAAAAATATTTTCCTAGACAAGTAGCATAACAAAATATCTGAATATATTTTGCTAATATTTAAACATGAATTTGAATTTTCTGTATGGTTTTTGGTTTTGCTGCAAATGAAACTACTTAAATGATCTTCACGGTGACAAAGAAATAACTCCATTTTTAGAGGACAGTTTCTCTCAAATCCCTTTAAATTTCATACACATTTTAAGAAGTAACTCCTGTCCCATGGCATTGCAGATTTGACTCACATACGATGATGATGAGCAGAAAGCACTCTGTGCTCACAGCTGTGTTCTGTGACACATGTTGGAACTGCTCTGAAATGCCTTATAAGGTATTGCCTTGGCTTGGCCTTCAGCATATTTTTCTGAGATGGTTTTGCATGATTTGTACGCAATAAAAAGTTAAGTAATCCAAAACCTGCAGATGTACAATGAGAAAAAGGCTTGCAGGGATTAAATGATGTAGAGTTTTAAACATATAAACTACAAAACCAGCTATCAGTAGTATCCAGTGACATGGCTTCATCTGGTTCATTAGGAGAGATTCTTGAGTCTTTATCTTTTCACTTAATGAGAATAATAAAGATTTTAGAGAATAAACAGTCATAGGTTCAGCCCAGAAAAGAGGATACTGAGGGGAGACCGCATTACGGTGTTCAACATCCTTGTGAGGGGAAGGAGAAGGGCAGACATTGATCTCTTCACTCTCTTGACCAGTGACAGGACCCAAGGGAATGGCCTGAAGTTGTGTCAGGGGAGGTTTAGGCTGGATATCAGGAAAAGGTTCTTCATCCTGCAGGTGGCTGTGCACTGGAACAGGCTCGCTGGGGAAGTGGTCACAGCACCAGCCTGACAGGTGCAAGATGCGTTTGGACAGCGCTCTCAGGCACATGGTGTGACTCTTGGGGAGTCCTGCACAGGGCCAGGAATTCGACTCAATCTTTGTGGGTCCCTTCCAACTCAGCATATTCTGTGATTCTATGAAATCTTCATTCCACTTTCTGCTTCATATTATAGTCAGAGTCGGCATAATCCAAGTAAAAATACCTTTCAAACTGGGGGAAATCCTCGCACTTGAAGAAGCACAAATACATGGCTGTTAGATTTTAGCTGTATGTAATAGTAACTATGGAGACAATGCAGAAAGTAAAAATAACTACTTTCACAAAGACTGTACCTCCTAATGCATTCTATACCAGTCATGTTGCTTTAGGATACTTTAATTATACTCCTATATATTTTTCAGTTCTGAAGAGCTGCTTCATCCAGTCTACAGTGTGAAATACTGAAAGAGCATGGTAATATCTCATTGTAAATAACTGGTGGATAGCTAAAAATGTCTTTATCTATATCATATGCATACATAGGTTCATCTGTTCATACACTATCCTTCTCTATATAATTTCTACTTTTTTTTTTCAAAATGCCTAATTATCCTAGTGAACACCAAGACCTCAGCACAGTGCCTTCATACCAACTGTAAAAAGATGCCTCAGCTGTAAAGAGCTGTATAGATGAGACAGTGTGCAGGAAGGAGACATTGTTTCCACAGCAACATATAAGAACATGAGATGCAAGACAACGGTGGCCTTGCTTTTTGAACTTAGGTATATCTTATGTGGAACACAGAAATATGCCAGAGTTCACAAATCCCCTTCAATTCCTTATACCTTTTCACGTTTACACTCTTAACTCTTGTTCTTTTGTAATTAGGGCTGTTCAGCTGGATTCCTGTTCTTCTTCTCCCCTCTAGTCTCTGGGTTCTAGGAACTTTCCTTCTGCCCTCCAGTCTCTCTTGTCCACTCCATTCAGTGTTTCTTCTTCTCCTTTTCTGCCTCCCCTTTTGAGTACTTCCCCTCTTAGTAGAATTTCATGCTGGCTTCTAAGCATTCATAAGCCACTTCCCCCTGATAGTCTTTGATTTCTCCCCCTCTTTTTTAACCTGCTCCCTTTCTCTCTTAATAGGAATCTTCACAAAGCTGCTTCTAGAATGACCTGATTGCAGTGGGATTACGACTAACCACTAGGAAAACTTGTACTTCAGATACTTTCAGATTCAGCCCTGCAGTCCAAAGACCTCACACTTATTTTTCAGTTACCTTCAATGCTCCTGTTAAGAACAAGCCTAGCAAACTTTTATCAAAAAAAGAAACACCAATACATTTTTCCTTGGTTCCACTGTCAGCAAAACTTGTTACACTTCTTATAATGCTCACTGAAGTTCTTCAGGGGTACTGGCAGCCAGACAATGGGGAACATGAAATGTCTGTGGATTACGCACTTTTCAGGATCAGTTTTGAATGTAGTTGTACACAACTATCATTCCCAGAAAAGAGATAGCAGACACACCCTCTGGTAAATGAGACAGTCCGGACTAGGAATTTGAAAAGCAGGAAATTACCCTTCATGCGACAGCACCTTAATGTGAAAAAACCCCATATCTGTGATGATTTTAACAGTTCAGCACTTTGCCATTGCCATTGTTTTTTATGGTGCCATGCCATTTCCTGTCCTCTACACTTGTCTTTAAAGCATTTTAATCCTGAAATTTTAAATGCTAAATTAGAAAGAAAAACTGTATCTTCATCAATTATTCCATTTGTTTCAGTAAACAAGACAATGAGAAAGTTATTACAGCATCTGAGACAGAAAGCCACTGAGGATGAGGATGCCAGTGAACCTAAATGACCCAGTGGGATCAGTCTTAACATCTCCTGACTTTATTTATTTCCTTGCTGTTGATCCAAATTAAAGCCCCTATACCAGTTCTACTTTTGATCAGTCACTTCACACCAGCAGCAAAGCTGAACTTCACAGAAGAGGCATACAACTTAAAGCTATAGTTTGGATCTTTGTGTTAGAGGATCCAGCTGTGCAATTCTCTGTTTGTTCAGACGTGCTTTTCTTCTCGGCTTCTCACTCATTTCCTCAGATATGATGAAATATCCAGGTTGCCCAATAAGTCCTCTGATATAATGTTATTTTATGGTAGCTTGTATAAGAAAAGCCAGCAGCTTCTAACCTTTCAGGCTGACTAATTTCCAGTCCCTTTCTTTATAGGCAGAGGTGTTAGTCATTGCTCCCCACTGTTCTGTTCAGGGGTGTGGGCAAGCTAGTTTATAGTAAAGCCATATTTTGGAAGACAGCTCTATAGGTCCCAAACCCCTCTTCATCCCATTATGTTTTTGCAAAGAAAGCTCCATTGCTGCCATTCCAGCCATGCCTAGAAACAGGTGCATGCAAAACCAGATTTTTCCCCTTAACACTGGAATATCGGCTGACCATGCTCACGAACTACATTCAATGCCAGAAAGCTACCAGTGCTTCCAGGGCAGCAACATCTGAACTCAGGGTTCGCCTAAGGAGAGGCATATCGGGCATTCTGTTAAACAGGTCCTGTGACAGATGAAGAACAGCTGCCTGTTTGCCTGGGAAAGGGGAGCACTTCATCCTGACAGCAACTGGACATGCTCAGAGTGGAAAGGCTCCCAGGGTACAGCCTGGGGCAGCGAGACAGAGACAGTAAGTGAGAAACTGTATAGACTGGGAGACTCCTGTGAGAGGGGGATTCACCTGCTGCGGGGAGCAGCTCTAGTGCCAGTGTAACCCACGATAGGTAGAAGGCAGCTTTAATAATGTGAGGTAGGAGCAGACCTGTTGGTCCTGCAGACCAGATATCGACAGTGGTTTTACAGACAAGTTCTAGAGTAGTCCTGTGCCCAAAAAGCCCAGCTACAGTTAGCAGATATGGAATGTCCAGGAGCAAAACACAGTAGAACAGTGTTTCCTATTATTACAGATTTACATTTTTCTGGTTTGTTATTTGTATATCTAATGATATACAATTCTAATTATGTACAACCTATGTTAAAGGAAAAGGCATATGTGGCATGGAAGGGCCTCAGGTCCTCCTCACATCTCTGAGTAGCACAGCTCAATATTGTGTCTTCCTATTTTCTATACCCATGAGGATGTTCTGTGGTTTAGTGAAAAGATAAGACTGAAGACTGTAACAGTCAAAGTAAGTGGATTTTTCAATTGCCTGAAGAACAGCCATCTTGTCCTTCCTTTAATGAGCAGGTACCCCAGGAAATCTGAGCTGCTGAATATGTAACAATATTCGAGATCTATTCCATTGCATTACTGAACTCACAAACATGATGAAAGTGTTTTTAGCATTAATAATAAATTCCTGACCTTTTTTTGTGCAGACAGCCTCTCACCATTCAGTCTGTGATGCAATGATAAAAGAAGGAAGTGAGAAATGGAAATTCCTGCACTAAAAGACAAGCTCGGAGCAGAATGAAAAGGAAGTGTCTCTACATACTGACCATTGAAGAGGTGTATTACAGGAAGGCAGTGTCAAAAATCTTCTCCATGAATTCATATCTGAGGATAAGAGAGTTTTCAGCTTATATTCTTTTTAATAGCATAAGATGTGAACTAATTTATTTAATTTGAAGAATGCAAATGTATTTTATAAAAAGTTTGAAATCAGCGTGCGTTTATCTGATTCCATTTGTACAGCTAAGCAACTTTGGCTCCTTTATTATGGCCTTCTTTTAGATCTTGATAACTTTTGAAGAAAACAGAAGCAAACTGTATTTCAGTTCAAAAGCCTTTTTCATTAGTAATAGAAGACTTCATCAGCTGGAGTGCTAACATCCAGATTTGGTCTCCTCCTAACACTGTGTCAGCTCTGTGGCTGTTGCCCTTGCAGGGCCAATATGATCCCAGGAATACAAAAGTTGATAGTTTGAGGGTTTTGTTATAGTTCATTCTTTTCTCCTTTTTTTCCACTTTGTCACTGCACAGGATACAGGAAGAAAAAATTAATTAGATCTATTCCTGCTTACACTAATGAAGCACACTTGATCTTAGCAGAGAAGTACTAGCACTAATAACAATTAAAGCCAGAATAAGTAATTTTAGCAGAAATTAAGCCACTGAAAGAGTTCCTTGTGAACAGGACACGTTATGATACATTCACTCCAGAGATTTTCAACAGTGGAGTTACACAAAAATTAATGTGGCCAAGGACAAGAAACTTGATCATGCCAAGAGGAGTGGCATTTACTATGTCAATACATACATCAGTCATCAGTACAGGAAACTGATACAGCAAACAACTTCAAATGCAGCTGGACTGTATAATCCCTTGAAAAATGAACTGATGTGATCTCATCTGTACGGGTAAACTAAACCCATCAGAGGTCAAGGAGCATTCCACCGAAGTAGTTATGTAAAAGGAAGAAACTGTACCCACCTACGAGCAGGCACAGAAACACACTGGGACATTTCCTGAAGTGTAGGGGGAAAATGAGCAGAAAGAAGGCAGCAAAGCATAATCAGGCCTTAAGCTCTCTCATAAGGATGGTGCAAAGAAAAGATTTCCAATGACTTGTCCTTCCTCCTGCCTGGTGGGATTCAGGCTGTCCAAGATTGAAAAAATGACTGCCGTTTGGAGAAGAGCGACAGTAAAACGTGAGGAAAAAGAGGTACTAATAAAGCCTACACCTTTATGGGCTTTACCACAGGAGACAGCTGGGATGCCAGAGGGCATTACAACTCTAATTCACTAACTTGTTGAGCCATATTAGCTCAGGACTAAGCCTTTCACACTTAGTCTTCCTGATTAAAATAGAACTACTAAATTACATTTCCAAGATTTCAGGATTTATCATGAAGCTTTCAACCACACAAGTTTTTTTTACAATCCGCCTTTCTACAACATTTTGAGTTATTTGCCCATAAACTGTAAAGCCTTGTTATTCGTATATGGCACCTTTGCCCAAATGACACACGTTTCATTAGATGCATAGAGAAGATGGAAAGATGCATAATCAGAATTTTTTTTCATTTATCTGAGATTAACTTACATGAGAGGTGTCACTTAAAGCTGTTTCTGCAAAGGAGGCAGCCCAGACCAGTCCTAGAGGTTTTAAACTTGCAGCTTAAGGAAGTGTTTGAGTAATGGCATCTGCCTCATAAAGATACTCTGCCATTGTGAATAATCTCAAGCATTACAAAACCTATAACAAAATTTACATCTAATCTTCTGCTTTGCAGTGACTGTTGAAAAATTGCATCTTATTACTGATCTCTAGATTGTCTAGCTTTAATTTTCAAGCTCCATCTGGCATCATAAGTGCATCTGTAGACTTAAAAGAGTCACCTCTCCTGCAGATGGGTTCTTTTAAGTTAGCAGCAGTTGTTTCTTGTTCTTCACATCAACAAGTAAACAGGTAGAATTAATTTATTATCCAACTAAGGAAGGCATATTTTTCTATTCTAAAATTATTCTGTTATTATACTAATTATTTTTGTTATTTTGCTAAAAAGAAACAGTTAAACTCTCTATTTATTACTTGTTGTTTCTAAGAGTGACATTGGATAGTGACTAAAAACAACTGGAATAATTGAGTAATTGAAGAAAGTAAAACAATTGGAAGAGATCATAATTTTTCTGATTCTATGACTCAAATCAGTTCATGTGTCTAGCCAGGAAAGAGACTGAAGGTATCACAAAACACAATGCTTTGTTCTTTTTCCTTTTACTCTTCAGCTGGAAGGAAGGACTACAATTATTTCTCTTGTAATCACTAGCATTAATTGTGCCTCTAGTGCAGTACCAAAGTGTTTTAAATATTAGCTGGTGCTGCCATGCTCTGATCTATGGTGAGCCAACTCTAGGAGCTAAGCTACTAGAGAATGACTATTTTATATTATCAGTTTTCTGGCAGTTTATCTGTCAAAACTGTTACACCAAATGCTTATGTCAAAACAAGTAAGGAAATAGGGCTGCGGCAAAACCAAATTACCTTGGCTGAAGTCATTCTGGAGCTGCAGTTTCACTGTAGGACTAATCTGATTCTGACATCTGCAAATGAAAGCATCTTTTATGAATCTATTTACTCTGTGTAACAAGAATGCCCTTGCAGATGACAATGATTTACGCTCCAGGTTCTTTCCAGCAAGACAAAGCCAGCAAACAGCTAGAGATGTGCGGGTGAACTCTAACCTTGCTTCTTGGTGTACTTGTAAAAGTGGTGTCATAGAAACTAAAGAAACATAGCATATTAGGAAAGTTCAAAACTTCAGAAAAAAGCTAGGTCAAAATTACTCTTGTGGCCTCAGAGGTGAAAGGCAACAGTAGACTTTGCAGTGGCAGCAAAGAAGATTCCAAGAATGAATTGGTGAGGGATTAGCCAAATCTGAACAGTCTTGGTGCAGTAAATAGGGTCTTTGGGTCATGCTAGGGGTTGTAACAGGGGTGACACAGGTTGACAGAGCTTCTCCAGGCTGGAGGTTCAGATGTTGTCCTAGAAATGAACTGTGTAACTGTGGAGATGGCTGTGGTCTTGAGACTGAATAGGGTTTCCCACCTCTTCCTTGCTGCCTCCCAGCATCTTCCTCATTCTCTTCCTCCTCTCCAGACCTCAGTACAGGACCATCCCCCAGCCCAGACTGCTGTCTTATCCCACCCTGTCTCCCCCCTGTAGCACTTCACCCGTTCGTGCCTCATGCCTGGCTCAGCTCCGCTGCATTTCCTCCTCTGGCTGCTTCCACCACTAACAGCATGTGGAACACCAAGGGAACCAAGGATCTCTTCCTGCAGCTCTAAAGCTTGCGATTATATTCAAAATGGCTCTGCCTGCAATGCACAGTGCAACCAGCTCAGAGAGGGGTCATACAACTCCAGCAGGGGAACAGGAGGCACAGCGCAGGCCCTGGGTTCCCTCTTGTGCCTCCTCAAAACCCCTCATCACGCTCTCCTGCTCCCTTTCAGAGGCCCTGTGTCCTCACATGCCACATGTCAACAGCTGCTCAGACCGGCGAAAGACCCAGGGACAGAAAACAGAACCGGGACAGTTGGCTTTAGCACTCTTTTGTTCACAGCATTCTGTTCTAGTTT
Organism: Dryoscopus gambensis; assembly: GCA_013389985.1. NCBI lineage: Eukaryota > Metazoa > Chordata > Aves > Passeriformes > Malaconotidae > Dryoscopus > Dryoscopus gambensis. The sequence continues at coordinate 5,703 of WEIT01037373.1, read as the reverse complement.
CTAAAACTCTGAGTGCCTGAGCCAGGGGAATTCTTGCAGCCCAAAAGAGCTTTTCCAAGCTTCACACAGAGATGATAGCCTCAACACAAATCACAGAAAAACGGAGAAAACCAAAACCAAGCTTGGCTGGCACTGGCTTTTTACTGACCCAGTTTGGTTTTCTGCCCAAACTATCCACTAAAGAAAATATCATAAAATCTTTCTGCACAGAATTTATATGTCATGTCAGACTGGGCTTCGACCCAAACTAAACAAAATACTCTCTGCACAGCGTTTGTACATCATACATCCCTTAATCCAGAACATTTATGGAGCAAATCAATGTAGTGGAAGGCTACAAGTTCTTAACACAATTAATTTTCAACTGCTCCATTTAATATCTATCTGTTCACTCACAGATAAATAGAAATATCCCTTTTACTAAAATTCTTAGTGTTTTGATTTAAACATTTTTTAGTATTTTTCCTTATATGCTTATATTATGCATTATGTTAGTACATAATACCTTATGTATTAGCAGCAGTAAGTACAAGTGGTTGAGACACTTGAAAGGTCTAAAGAGAAATAATAGTCAGTGTTTTAATAACGATTGTTTAATAACAAGAACTTCAAAAGACTATACAACTACAGACCAATTTTAAAATTCTAGAGACATTTTAAATGTAAAATATTGAATTAAATTTTCAGCTCATATGAAGTTGTATAACTGCAGAATACAATGGAACTACCGTGAATTTATTTCATCTGAGGATCAAGATGATAATGATATGGGTAAATAACCATCTATGAATTTAGATTTTATGTAATTTTTTGACTCTGGTGATGTTTTGAAATTGAGGAAATTTTAAAAAAAATCTAAATTTCAAAATCTTGAAATACTTTTGCATAATTTGCTTTTATGTGAAAGAATATGGAAAGAAAGTAAAAGATCAATATTTAAATGAAGGAGTGTTTGCATATTTCTGAGGAAATTGTGCAGTTTTCCCCATTTAGAAAGCCATCCGTCAAACTGACAGTTCTTCTGTTAGGAGATGTGACTTCACTGATCTGGCCATCCCTATCACATCATTTTCAGGAGTAACCATTACAGGACAGCAAATTATTCTCTTCAGTTTGGTCTTGGAAAGCTAAGCCCAGAGGAAGCATTCTCAGTGCTCACAGGCAATATCATTATTGCCTTTGTCCAATGAATGCAGGTGCACCATTTACACTTCACGTAGGAATCTATTTCCTAATTCTAAACAAAGGAATCTGAGGATTAGCATATCCCTTCAGCAATATTACTATTTTCATTTGGAAAAATCATAAAGTTGCTATATATATTTGTTCAGAAAAGAACTTCTAAGGCCTCAGATTTTTTAAATGGAGGAAAAATTGATCAGTATTACAGGCATACTAACCTCTCTCAACAAGCCATCCTCCTCTCAATATCAGTAGAGTTTAAAAACAGATATCTTGACATTTTTAATTTAAATATTTGAACAGCTTTCTCTCTTTGCCACATTAAGTCACTATAATAACATTGACCAGTGTAAGCTGCGGGGTCACAGGTTCAGTAGCTGAGGAGTTTTTTGTGCAGTTGCTAAATCCCCTGGTTTTGTTTCCTCTACTCTGAGCCCACTGTGCTCATTAGACAGTAGCTGCATATGACCTGCCATGCTTAACCCCAGTCCACTTAGCATGTGCACTCATATCCACAGCCCCATTTCTATTTCACTTCACTTTTTAGTACTACTCCTCTTTCTTAGTATATTCCAAGACTGAAGAGTCAGTGAAACTTTGTCTTCTCTGTCTCTCCTTATCATTATAAAATTAAGCATACCACTTACAGTAGAGTATTGTACAGTACAGTCAAGAACAGTAGTATTTGGTGTTCTATATCCACCAGTTAGAGTATTCTGTGTATAACAAGTGCCCTTATAGCAGACTGCATCTTGCAGCAAGTCTACCTAAGCTGTTTGTAAAACAGTTTCAATAAGTATTTCCACTGTGGTTTTCATAGCAGTAACTACAATCAGTTGACAGCATTAGTAAAGAAATCTTCTAGCATGTGTTCCTCACTGCCTGAAAAGCTTCAAAGTTAAACCAATTTCCCAGCAAAAGGCCCATACTCACAGTGTCACGTCATCACAAGCAAAGCAAGAGCTGTTTTACATGCAAACTTCCTGAAACTTCTCGCAGTTGTTCTCTTTCCCTCATTTCCGAAGTGATGTAATTTTCACAGTGACGGCAGATTGCAAACTGCAAATTCTAAGACTAAGGAACTAGTCCATTTTAGTTTCAAATTCTTCCATGTTATGTTCTGTCCGCTCTCCAGGTAATTCCTATGGACATTTCCCAGAATACCTAAGAAAGTAAGGATAAGAACTTCTCTAAGACAAATGCAACTCTGAGAAAGTTTAAGGAATTTATGAAGATTAGCAATGTACTGATAGTATCTTTTTATATCTTACCTAAATAAGTTCTTTCTTGGCTGTAGATATAATTCAGCTACTTCATAAAGACATATGTATTTGAATTTTGACATTGAAAGCTTCAGATCAAACTTCTGGATTCTTATCACACTCTTTTCTACATGCCTTATAGGTCTAGCCAAGTTTGTAGATTTGCACACAAAGAATAGCAATCATAACTCACTCCTGGTCTGCCCTGCCTTACATTACCAAGTCAATATTGCAGTACTATGCAGTGGATTGAACAGATGTGTATATCTAGACCAATTAGCATTCCACTTTAGCCTAAATTATGAAGCTACTCTCTTTCATCTTCCTGTATAACCATTAAAATTAAGTTGAGCTACTCTGAAGGACTATTCAGAGCAAAGACATACTCTAACTCCACTGACTGGAAAGCAGCTGAGGTGAAACTGAAAATCTTAATCTCAGTATTTAAAGTTAAAAGTATAAAGACAAACCATGTGAACATCCTCTTATCCTCATAACTAAGGTACATTCAGTATTGTTACTCATAGACGTCCTGATCCACTTAATTTTAAACACACATTCACTCCTCATTTTTCATTCAAAATAGCCACCATATTTCAACAGCTATTAAAGATAACCCAAATCAGATTGAAAGGGGTCTCTATGTTGTAGTTACCTTACCAGAAATACTGGCTTTTAACTCCAGAAATTTTGTTCCGAGTTCAGCTAATGTATAGTAAGCAAGTTTAAAAAAATATCATGATAAAGTAATCTAATATACCTCACTTTTTTAAACAGTTTTAGAAAATCTGCCGGGTCAATAGTTTCACTATGTCTACATAAAATGGCAAATTGACAAGAACTGGTTGTTAGGTCCTACCTTAATCTTATGTAAGGTCTTAGAGTAGACAGAAAAAATGTTAAAAACCTCACCAGCAAAAATAAACAAACAAACATAAACACCAACAGATGTTTAATTAACTCTGCACCACCAAATGTCCAGTCTTCTGACATAAAATAGGGCCCTACTGGAAACAAACTGTAGGATGAAAAAGCCCTAGGATGTTCACAAATCCCAGAATGGCAAGTAGGCTCTAAGGCTCTCCGACTGTTACCAGTCTGGATGAGAGATACGTGACGCTGTGATGTATGAGAATTCCAACAGAGAATTGTTAGTGGCTTTGTGCAAGTCATCACCCACATCAATGACAGGAGAGCTGAAGGTTCCACAAGTCTAAAAGGAGTCAGTAGTTTGATCAGGGGATCAGAGATCCCAGCTGACAGAAAAACCTCAGACAGCTTACCTTGTTTAAAAGTAACACTTGGAAACTCCCAAACTATGACCTCTGTGGCATGTGCACAAAATAAAGACAAGCTAAAAAAAAGCTATTTAAGTTAAAACCAAATTTGAGCACAAGAACCAATGAGTGCAAGGTGATTAACAGTACTCTTAGGCTGATTCTCAAAGGAATTAAGTAATTATTAATCACACTTTAGAACAGTCCTGTAGTGAGGAAAAAAAACCCCAAAAGACCCAAATCCAAAACAAATGTTCCTCAAATAATTAGGCATTTTATGAAAGATTACATGATTTGGCATCTGCAATATTCTCAAATTCCCACAACTCTGCGTTCCATCTTTTCTTGGACATACATCCCAGCATATTAACATTGTATAACAGCATATTCATCAACAGCTTATAGTCATAGCAAGTATACTTACTGCTGCCTTTTTGTCAAAGCTTTCAGGGAAAGTATCCATAGGATTAAAATGATATTACAAATCAAGGGAAAAGAGGTGTTATAACAAAATCTCATTTGTTAGACTTTCAACATGGTCCTTTAAAGTGTTATCATTAGTAAACTTTGGTCATGATCATAGTTAGGCTATGCTGATGAATCGGGAAGATACGGGAAGGTAATTCATGAGGTACTGCAGACAAATGCAACATTACGAATTAAATCAACAGCAGGATTACATTAAGCTCTTTCTTGTTACAATTAGTCTAGTCAAGGTTTGAATTGCTGACAGGAAGTGTATTTCAGGACAAGTTCCAATTAACTCCTTTTGACCAGCTTTAGTTGTAACTCCAGTGTTTCAGCAGGCACCTAATTCATTGGCTTTCTCTTTATCAGCCTCTCTCAGGTACTCCAAGGAGAGGTGAGATACTTAGATGCTACATTTTTTTACTTGCTGCGTGTCTTATCTGAGAGCTATAATAAAAACAAAATCATATTTGTTCTCCCTTGACTATAAAAGGCTGAGGACCACAAAATCTCCATGATTTCTTGGTGCATAAGCAGGTGTGACTGCTTATGTTTACATACCATGCTGAAGCTAGAGAGTATCTACTGTTATTAATCTGAGTTACCAATACAATAGACTATGTATAAGAAAACCAATTAAAAGATAGGCTTTTTAAGTCACAGTATGGCCATATCTCCTGCTCTCACCCTCACCCCAGTGGAAAAACCATTCTGAGGAAGGGCACACACACGACCAATATAGCAATTGCAATACGTACAAGAAAAAAAAAACAACAATACAGAGAAAATCATACCACTGAATATGGACAGCAGTGCCAAAGCAAGCAACAAAACACATAATTCTGAAGAAAGAGAGGCAAAGACCTGCTGAAAGAACTGCATGACAAACAAACCACCAGGAAATAAAATCTAGAAGGAACCTAAGTTAGCAAACTGCAGCCAGGCATTTTGGGCTAGACTGTACAATTTACATAGAGGCCTGTGTTAGCTGCATTTTATCAAGCAACTGTCACCGCACCATCAGCTGTGTAGTCTTTTTGAGGCCCTGAAATGAGCCCTTATTTCTCATCCTGTCCATCAAGATGAGGGAAGCTGGGGTACTTGGATTTGACAAGCCCTAGTCTGTCTGGAGTACATTATAATCAGCTCACTGAGAAAAAAAATGTTCTTGAGTACCCACACTTCGCTTTGCGACATGTCCTTGTGCGAGTCATGAAGCAAGACTGTACCCATGTACCCGCCCATGCTTATCTCTGAAGTGTCTGTTGCAAGTTTTACTGAAGGGCAAGGTTGTACCTCTGAACAGATGCAGCAGACACACATCATTAAGCAATAAATGCTACCTTGATCACTTTCTTTATTAGTGCCAAGAGCTTTAATCGCTTCAGTGGAATGTGTGTATTTATCGTAACTGTACACACCCAGAAGCGTCTCACTGGACTTATGAAGCCCAATCAGCATTACATTAAGTAAATATAATTTCTCTGTCTTACTAAGATGAAACATTTCCTATT
>WEIT01037369.1:2000-22207 GCA_013389985.1 Dryoscopus gambensis | reverse complement strand
ATTATTCTATACATTTATCTGGATTATAAGAAAATGTGACCAGCAAAGCTTCCATTATCACAGATTCAGTAAAGTGTTGTCCCTGAAGAAGGAATCAAGAAAACCATAAGTCCCTTTAATAAATTCTGATCTAAAATTGTGATTTTTCTGGGCTTGTAAAGGCTTATCTACTGATAGAACAACTCCATCTAAGTTAAATCATTTAAAAAGACAAGATAGACATGTAATCTTTCATATGAAGTTTTTTAGAATGCATCCTAAATGAGAACCCCAGATGGTTCACTGCATCTTTAAAAAGTTCATAAAAGCTTTAATGTGCTGAGCTTAAACAAGGTAAACTTGTTGAGAGGGAGATCAGGTCATCTTATTTCCCTAAGAACATTTTCCTTTAAAAAGGCGTCTCTGCATGATATTTTTTCAAATATTTTGGGGACAACCTAATGATCTCAGTATGTTCAAAGTAAGGGCTCTTTAAAGATCAGGGTAACTTCTGGTTTTGATTTTTGTTCCCTTTAGGGTTTTGTTTTTCCTATAGTGCTGGCAACTTTTCCTTTCTAGGTGGATAAGTACTTCCTCTAGCTTTCTACCACTCACACTGGGAAAACTTAGATCTCTATCGCTAAAGTTTTTGTTAAAGATCTTCAGTGTGTTCAAAAACAGTTAGTTAATGGGAATTTACAGTTTAAAATGCTTGAGGTAGAATGATGTCTATTTTTTAATTTCAGCTTTTTCTTTCCTCACCAGTTTTAGCTATATCAAAAATTTATTAAAACTGCTTTCTCTAGTCCAGAGTATTTCTGGCTTCAGAATGGTAATGACCCTTCTCCCCTTTTAACCATGGATGTGAAGATTTCAATGATTATTTTTATTATCTTTGTAACAGTTTTAAAAAATCCCTAATCAAATTCATGCTCCCACTGCTCTAAATCTACCATATACAGAGAAAAAACATCCTTTTAAAAATCAAATTCCTAAAAGAAAGATTTGTGACCACATTTAGACAGATAATGAATAAATAAAATGTGAAAAGGTTTTCCCTTCCCCCATGATTTGAAAGGTGGAATAATTAATATATGTGTGCAAAGTAATGCAACAGGTTGTGGGTTGTGTATATAGTGCACTGTGGATTTTTGTTTCCAACAAGCTGTGCAGAACCCGTCCTGCAATCAGTAACAAAAGTTTCTCCTCCATGAACCAGTGAGGGGCAAGAAGGGACTTGACCAAGGGAGGGAAAATTCAGTTTTTGACTAAGGTTTCTTTAGAATTGTGCTTACTGTGTTTGTCATTCATATAAATCTAAATCTCCACTGTATCTTTTAATCTTAATTAACTCCCTGCTGTTACTAATTGTGCTTCCAGCCTAAGATCCCTATGAACTGTTGGGGTTATATAGATGAGAAAGAAAATATGATGTCTAGAAAACAGAGATGCAAAATACTAGTCAGTAGAGTATTAATGTTATTTAAAGGGATTTTGTTTTTTTTAATCACCTTTACACCAGGTTTTTAAATGTAGTTTCAGTATGCACCCCATTGCAGTCCCTTCAAAATCCTGAGGGGCAGAACTGCAAGATAATTGCTAAAAAATCAGTCCAGAAATGGTACAAAAAGAGAAATTAAAGTTACTTTTGGCATTTAAATAAAAGTATAGCATGAGGAAAACTTAAGATTAGATGGGCTATTAGAAGTAAAAAAATCTACCTTTTCAGGGTTTTTTTGGTGAAATATTTAAGTGCATTTGTGTAAGAAGCTAGGACTTGCAGCTTCTGTTCAGCTTTCATTCACTATATTCTTGCAAAGAGTGTCAGTGAACAAGTTTTTTCTGCTTCTAGAATAAGGACACCTGCAAGTGTTAAAAGGTCTTCTACAGATGACAAGGCACAAGTTATTTCCTTGTCCAGTCAAGGGGTGTTTGCATGATAACTCATATAAAATATTTATTGAACATAGAAGACAAACATCTTATATCAAGTGTAAAAATTTTCCCTCACCAAATGGGCCTCTTTTTTTTTTGCAGATTTTTTTTGTATTATTCTGTGTATGTCTTTTTTATGTCTGCATCTCGTTTGTAAATCATACATTACAGTCCTGAAAGTCCATAGTAAATAAGATAGATCTCCAAATTTGCCACTGTAATGATACTCCTAGTGACTCCCTTCAAAGCCTGTGTATTGTGCCTGAGAGATTACTTTCCCACTTTCACCTGTATTTCCATTTACTGTAGATTGTCCAAAATTGCTGGGCTTCTTGATATGCTTCCTTATACTGGGATGTTGCTAAACACCTGAGAAGGAACTGCTCCACTCTTATTGTCTTATCACTTCACTTTGGCATTTAGTGGTTATGTCTGGGCTGAACTTTTAGGGTTTAACCATTTATTAGGTGTGTGACAATAAAATATTTAGAATGCAAGAGACCCCTTTAGAGAAGCATCTGAAAATTAGTAGAAGAATACACCCTTATCCTCAAAAGAAATTTAGCACTTCAGAATACTTACATTTTTTAGGAGTCTATCTGCAGTTTTTAAATTACTTTCTTGTACTTATGGAGATTACAGAACTGCTCTTATGGTTCTCTTGTAAGTATCAGCTAGATACTCTCTCTGGTTAGTACATCTAGAGCAGTGTTTCTCAGACTACGGTCCATGACACACTAATTGCTGATCTTCAAAAAAAAAAAGGAATATTTTTATGTGCGCAAGAAAGAAAAAAGCAAATAAGGAGAAAATGAAGAATAGCAGTAATAAAAGGAAGCCAAAAATCAGCTAGACTGCTCTATTTTAAATGAAAGCCAAGGTAGGAGCACTGCATAGTTGAAAAGATAAAGTAAATACTTCATTTAAAATGCTGAGAATCCCTGGAGCAGACCATTCATTACAATGTCTCTTCACTCTGATTACTTTTCTAATCAGTATGCATCTCAGATGTAGATTTAGTATTGATCAGATGAAATGGGCAGTATAAGATTTAAAAAACCAAACAACGTAAACCCAAGAACATTAAAAAAAAAAAAAGAAACAACTAGCTCACAAGAAGCTGCTGCATTCAGCCTCAGACCAGTTTCTCAGCTGCTATACAGAAAATCCAATTCAAAGTTGTTTAAGTATGTATTTTGTACCTGATTTGTTCAATATATATGTTTTTCTGCTTAGAGAATTTGCACTCTATACATCACATTTAAGAAGTTTAGATGGGGTTCCTTAACATGCCTGTCCTTTGTTCATTCCACTAGAACTGGAAAAAGCAGAAATTCAACATTTTTGATTTACCTATTGGAGCAACATATGATTTGATGTTTTCTTACACACAAGGAATATTACAGAGGAACAGTTCTTTTGCGTATTAAATAGCTATACATAGTAACTGTGTCAGATTAGGAAAGACTTGTGTGAAAAATCTGTTTCTAAAACATCTTTAAAGTAATCAGAATAGATCTTTCTTCATTCTATCTTTCATTAAATAAAGCAGCAACTAAGAAAGGTTTAGAAAGAGTACCTTAACAAAGAATGAGCTGAAATAAAAAATGGAATCTAAGCAAAGAGAGTCTTTAGAACAGTAAACTTCTGAATACCCTTCTTGCTCTATTCTTTCCAACACCATTTTCTCAGTCTTTAGAATGTGAGCAGGCTTTAAAAATGTGGAATAAGAACATATCTAAAAATCAGATTGCCACCTACCCATTCCTTAATCTGAATTTTCCTTCTGTTGTTCCTTATCCATACTTAAAAGTACCTAGGAAGTAAGTAATTTTTAAGAAAATAAAGTCACAGGCTGCTCCTCACAAAACTTTAATTTTAAGATCAAAAGAAAAGTAGTTCCCAGGTTCTTCTCTGCCAAGTCTTTATTTCTCCTTCAGTAATACTTGCTTGCCCAGGATTAAATAATAAATCATTCTGAAACTATTTTTATGTCCTGAAACCCCATTTTCAGTTCGATAATTCTTATTTTCCATTTGTTGCAATTATAAATATAACCAAGTAAATCTATTATAGAGATTTAACTAAACTGGAAATACCTCAGGTTTTCACTCAGCTTATTAATGGATATCAGTGCTCTCCAAGAGTTTAACTTTTTTTTCCTTTTTTGCTGTTTCAGATGAAGTTCAGATAGAATGTATGCATGACAACTTTTTGTCCTCAAAGTGACATATGCAGGAGCTATTAAAATAGAATTGTTATATGTCACTAATAAAGACACTTTTCCACTTTTGTCAAACATACAAACCGTTAGAAATAAGAAATCTCTCTTGAAAATGTCAGGAGGAAACAGATGTTGTAAAATCACAATTTGACTTCTGAGGTAAGCTAAGGACAGGTAGTGCCCCTGTAGACGAAGAGTCCTTCCTCAGTAGTATATAAATCTCAATAGAAATAATGGAAAAGAGTTCAAGATAGAAACAATTTTTCCCAAAATATTCTTCAAACATAATTTTATCGCACTTAGTGAGATCCCATAAAGATGTTTTTTAGAAGTCTAGATGTTCTGCAGCAGCTCTGAGAACAATAGACAAAAACCCCAAACTTCATCTTTAACAAGCAGAATTGCAGGTGGTTAGGATTTTGGGGTTTTAAACAAAAAGGTAGTTTTCTTCAAGGAAGTTGCTATGCCTAATGTTAGTGAATAGATCAAACTGAAACTGTTTTGAGGTAAAGGAATTTTGTAGAAATTGGTATATGCTACATCAGAAGTACATCAGCTTCAATAAAATATAGAGGATGTTAGGTGTTAAAAGATGGAGAAGGAGAGCACAGTGAGAGGGCTGATACAGAAATATCTTTGTTAACACCATAAAATAACAGAGAACTTTAAAATTTCTGTGTCCTGTACTGCAAAGGAATAAAACTGAACCCATCCCAAGCAAACATTAATCATGGGTTGCTAAAACAGCATATCATCAACTTCACACACAGCACTGCTGAAGCAGTAGAGCAACCAAAAGATGTTGTCTTCAGCTGTCAGGACACAGGGCAGCACAATCTACCTAACCCCATCTGCCTTCACTGCGACCAGTATACAGAGTGCACAGCACTGAACACTGCTACTTCTGTTATTCTTCCCATCACTACATTACATTTGTGAAAAATTGTTATATGTGTTATCCAGTCCACCTTTCTCTATATTGGGTACACAAGTTTTATCAGAGTATCCAAGTATCTCTGCTCTTCTTATTGTATTCTCTATCATGATCTGCTGGGGTTTTATATTTTTTTAGCATTTTCCCTATGTTATTTTTGGGGGTATTTTTATTAATATATTGGATGTTCTTGATAATTCATTTTATACCCATTCAGTATCCTTCTAATCAACTTATCTCAGAAAACATTTCAAAAAGCACTCATATAGAATTGATGGGAAAATAGCATATTTTATATCCTCAAAATGTAGACTCATAGAATAGGTTGGTTTGGAAGGTATCTTAAACATTATCTAATTCCAATCCCCCTGCCATGGGCAGGATACCACCACTAGACCAGCCTGCTCAAAGTTCAGCACCGCAACCTGGCCTTGAGCACTTCCAGGCATGGGACATCCACAGCTTCTCTGGGAAATCTGTGCCAGTGCTCACCACCCTCACAGTAAGGAATTTCTTTCTAATACCTGATCAAAACCTGCCCTCTTTCAGTTTAAAGCCGTTCCCCCTTTTCCTGTCACTGCATGCCTTTGTAAAAAGGCCCTCTCCAGCTTACTTGTAGGCCCCTTCAGGTACTGGAAGACTGCTAAATTCTGCTTTCCTTCACAAAGACATAAGACAAAAATGTTTGCAATAATGCATGCAGTATAAGTGATTACAGTAATATCAACTGAGTGCCATAATATTAAAAGAAACTTCAGGGTTTCAATATTGAACAACATTAGGTAAACAGTTGTCTCTATTCTTTCTCAGTATAAAAGTAGAATGTTGAATATTAGTGTGTAATCTATCTCGTAATTTAAAGTGAAAATTTGAGAAGTAAAACTTTATTAATTTTCATCACTGAAAGCAATAGATGTTTTTCGCTACAGACATATATTTGTCCCTGTGTGCTGTCTTTTAACAACACACTAACAATGTTCTACATGAATATCAGTGTGCATAAAGGGGCTCACCATAGCTTAAAGGCAGAACTTTCTTACAAGTATATGTGTGCATAATCGTATATACAGCTTCTTGTAGTTTACTGAAAGGTTGCCAAACTTGAAAAGAGATTTACACAATCACAGTCAATAATCACTTGATTATTAGGTGTACATGGATAACAATTTGGCTGTACAGCCTAGGCAGGGATAAGGGAATACATAAAAAATGTGCTACTTGTGTGATTTCTTTTTAGTCAAACCTGCAGGTTACCATGATTGGTTGTCAATGTTTTCCTGTAGGTAATAAACTGGAAAACAACTTTCTTGAAATAATCTCTGGGAAAAATATACTGCTTGAAATTAAGAGCTTTCTGGGCACTATGCATGTTACTTATCAGGAAGTAAGAGCAGTCCTGATATTTCTGTTAGGTGTTTTGCAAGATGTTTCAAATCAGTCCCTTTAAATACCTTAAGAAAAAGACTCTTCATTTGGAGAGAAACTCCTGATCAAAAGAGGTTACTGTCCACCCTGTAGCACATTAGCCTCTAGAGAAGATTTTCCTACGCAAAAGTTAATTATGAAATCAGGGCTGTGTCCTATACATCTGTTGTTTATACAAATATTGATATTTAATAGAAATGAACTCTTCTGTGTTGTACCATCTTTAGCAAACCCCACTTAACAACATAGGAAGTAGAAGTACAGACATTACCTCCCTTCTTAGTTCTGATTCTTTCCTTTGGTCACAATTTTTTAGCTTCAAAGACCAAATAACTGTTCAGTAGTTCTACCATCTCCTTGTTTTACTAAAGACTGGGAGAAACTTCTTAGAGACTGAGGGCTTTGCCTCACCACTGCCACATTAGGAAAAAGCACCAGCACCATGAAGACCTGTGCACTCAGTATTAAAGGAAAACAAAAATTAAATATCAGCTCTTCTGTCTTGAAAATAATCCTTCTCCAGATAAGACCATATTAACAGTGGGTTTTAATCTTTAATTCGGACATTGTTTTAAATAAAATATTTATTTGAAATGTACTGTTCCTTCTCAGTTTAATGCAGCTGTCACATTAGTTTGCAAAATGTGCTGGAACTCACAGGAAAAGCAAAATCCAAAGATGTTGGAAAATCTTCCTTAGGTATAAGAGATTATACCTAAGGAAACATTAGTCAAGATGATTGATCAAGAAACATCAACAAGAACAGTGTATACCCAAACTGCATTTCATTAGGGATTTTATCCCATGAAATTTTGATTCATAAGATGGATAGAGACAACAGGTAATCTGTGGTTTGAAGGAACACATTCATCAGTGTAAAGCCCTGTATTTTTTTCTCTAACATGGAAGCCAAGTGTACAACTTGTTGAGTTTGATGTTGTGATGGAAGATCTGCTACTACACACTAACCTTGTTGCCATCCGACCCTAACATTGCCCTTCCTGGAGTGGAAGCATGTCTCATAAAATTCATATGTAACTCCAAAATGTTTCTTGCAGCCATCAAGCCTAGTCATATTTTACTGATTTGTTTAAAGAAAGTGACGGCCGAAACTCTGAATTTTCATCTCATAATGGGATTTTAATGCCTAAATATCTGGTTGACCATAGTCAAAGCACACAGAGGAGAACATGAAGAACATTTTAATGTTTGTATTATTTTATCTCATTCTTATGCATTATGTGACACGAGACCCAGCATGCACCCTGCCTATGCCTTTTTTTATCATATGTAAATGCAACCCATCTCTTTTGACTATGACTTTGAAAATAGCCTTCTAAAAAGGAACAAGTACATTCAGGGTCATTTTGTAATCCGTTTGGTAGATTATGCGATGTGGCTCAGTGTACCCATTAAAAGTGAGATTCAAACTAATTATGATATAAGTAGGCATCTGCTTTTTATGTTACATTTTTGTGCAGCTTATTTGGATATCTTTTGTTTTTTTTCTGAATTTTTTTTTAAACTAGGCTGAAAAGTAGACTAATTATATGCATTGAGATCCTTTTAAAGAAATACCATAGATTCAAACTGTGACAAAGTTATTGCTCAAATATTGCATTTAGAGTGATCAAAGCAAACATTTCATGTTTGATGAAAGTGCTTTTTATTAGCTTAAAATCCTTAATGAAGTTTTGGTGGCATACAATTATTTTGTAGTTTTTATTTATCCTATCGAACAACTTTATAGGTTCCCATCAGCCCTCATAGTTCTATGACCTTTAACTAGTTTTTAATTACTATTTAACTACTATAGTATAATATATTCTATATATAATATAGTACTGTAAGTGCTACTATTTAACTATTATTAAACTACTTATGTGCTCAGTAATTCCACTATTTCTTTTATCAAAGCCCAAATCCAATAGGTAACAGAAAATACTTTTAACCTGTATTTTTTCTGATCTTATACAATTATGGGCCACAAAAGTGACCAGGAGGATGAGCCATTTTTCCTGTGAAGACAGCCCGAGAGAGCTGGAGTTACTCAGCATGGAGAAGAAAAGACTCTGGGGAACCTCACTGCAGCCTTTCAGTCCTTAAAGGCAGTTATAAAAAAGAGAAGAGTGACTTTTAACATGGGCAGATAGTGATAGGACAAAGGGAAGGGTTTCAAAGTAAAAGAGGAGAGATTTGGATTAGATGTTCGGCAGAAATTCTTTACTCAGAAGGTTATGAGGCACTGGAGCAGTTGCACAGAGAAGTGGTGAATGTCTCATCCCTGGCAGCATTCAAGGCCAGGCTGGATGGGGCCCTGGAACCTGATCTGGTTGGTGACATCCCTGTCTGTGGAACTAACTGGCGTTTAAGGTCCCTTCCAACCCACACTATTCCATGATTCTACATATATATCACAGATAGCACCTGATTCGCAAGGAAAAGCTTCAAGGAACTCAGTGATAAAAAAGCAATGGGTAAAATTCTTTCCTTTTTTGAACTGTAGATTTTTGACAGTTTCTTTTAGGCTAATATTTTCTTCTTTATATCTATATCTGTTTTAAGCGCTATCAAGAATCCATGGCAAAGATCTACAGAATAGATACGCAGAGCATATTTTTCACTATTTTAATATCCTTTAATGTTTAAAAAGTATTACTGACAAATGGTGGTTTCTTATATTAAAGAAACAAAGATAAGTGTCTGGTTTTATTTCTTAAATGTAAATATTGCTAAATTACCCTGCTCAACAGCTTTATTTTTCAAGATATCTTGAGACTTCTGCAGCATCTGTTTTTGTAGATAGGATGACCATATGTGAACATAATATTCAGTTAGTTTTGATCTTCTGAGGAATACATGCTTAGGTCATAACTTTTCAGTGTTCAAACAAAATTTGAGACTATCAAAATTCTGTTTAAAATTAACATTTTTCTCTTGTTTAAATAGTTAATTTGCTGAAAGTAAGGATTATACTATCAATAGTTTTGACCCTAAGATCTTCTGCTTGCTTCATCTTCTTTTTTAAAGACCATTTCCCAAGTTCTTTTTTACAGTTTTCGGGTATGGACTAATAAATGAACAAGCCTTTCCCATTTTTAGTTTAGTTTAGTTTTAGTTTTCTGTGATGGTCTGATCATTATTCAGATTCTGTTTAAGCAGAATTGAAATCTTATTTTTAACAGTTATTGAAGCTGACGTACATGGCTGAAATGATCATGATTTGCTTCGAGTCATGCTCCACAGGAGAGCTGGGAGTAGTACACAGGCATTCTCATTTTTAGGTTTTAACTTAAGCCATCACTAGCCGACTGCAATAGAGGGTAGAAAATATAACCTGTTACTGCCTTAGTGCACTTTTCTGAGACATTCATTTAAACACAGGTAATGTCAAGCACAATGACCTATTCAATTTCTTTAAATGTTTCTTATTCCCACCTACTTGCTGGCTAAGTCTGGTGATGAGAAATTGCTACAAGTACAGAAAATTGCAACATGTGAATCTATTTTTGAAATGCAGCTGTAACAAGACTGGCAAGTGGAATAAACCAAAACTCTGTATCATGTTATCTCTCAACTAGTAATTTTGCGGTCCATTCTCTGAGGACCCTATCACCCTGCTATCTTACCTCTGCATTTGAACAGGCAAATAAATGACATCTCATTTCCCATCAGACACCCAAACGTCCTGAAGGAAAATTTTCAATCAGTATACCATTTCTGTTGTCATTTTGTAAACTGTGGTAAGGATAAACGTTTTAGAGGGATTTAGGTCTTTCTAGGAAGCATTCCTTAAGGGCTCTAACCTTCAATTTTAACTCTGACTCAAAACATGTTCACATAGCGTATATAGCATTGTCCCAGCATTTCATTAAATTGAGGAGTATCAGGTGTGTCTGTTTAACAGATTTTGACACTCATATTATTTCTTAAAATTTCATCATTTAAAAATTGAAACTGTTGGTAGTAAAACTATTTAAGCAAAAAGCAAAAAAGACTAACTTCATGTGAACCAATGTTATTAATTTCTCAAAAGATGCTGTTCAGCATAACATAAAGTAACGGTGCTTTGTGTTATTTGCAATAAAGCACACAGTCACAGAGAAGTGGTTTTGAAGCTACATTTTCTGTCTATTATATGACACATATGATCATGGAACAGCTACATGGAACTACGCACAAGTAATCATTGACCTTTAAAGCCAGATGAATGTGTTAAAATTCACACTATTTCTGGTCTTGTGTATCGCGCCATTAGCGCCGTGCAAGGATGTGCATAAAACAGAAGGGCAGACGGTACTCCAGCCACATTGTTAGTTCCAGGGTGGTGGTGAAGACATACTTTTGAAGTGCTGAAGTTATGGAGTATGTTTCATCAGGCTGAAAAAGACACTCAAACCAAGGGTTTCCCATTTCCTGAGCATGTTTTGTGGTTGGTTAAGGAGCTTCTGCTCTGACCTACACATAAAGCTGGAATTCTTCCTGCTGATTAGTTCTGGCAACATGTATTGGTTATTTTCAAACCATACATCTTTCACACAGGTTCTTCAGGCTTAGATATTGGTCAGGTCCTGGTTTGTTAAGTGGGATTTAGATTCACCTGGATTTAGGCTGAATCAGGTACAAAGTTATCCAGCTCTATAAACTGAAATCACTTATGGAAATGCAGAGGAGAAGTCTACATTTCCCTGTACATTGCTGCAAAAAAATGGAAATTACCATAATCACTCTAGACAATAAAAATACAGAAATGTAATTTATTGAAACCTAATATTTAAGCCTATCAATTTCACTGAAGGTGTTCCTAAACTGTTATATTATTTCAAATTATTTCAAATTCTTTTCTATTTTACCCTTTCTCTCTATGGCAGTGAACATTAAGTATCACAAATTGATAATGGCTTTTTAAATCTGCAAAACCCGTGCAGAAATTAAGCCAATATCAGAGCACTTTCTAGCAGACAGAGATGTGCATCATGACTCTAACGGAGATTTTGGTAGAAGTCTCTGTACAAAACCAAACAAGTTCCCACAAGGAACAATTTTGCCTACTTAGCCTTTTAGTGTCAGATTGACACACACAAAAAAATCTTTCTAGATATCTTTGATATGAAGCATAAGAAAAAAATTTAGTTCTCTACCTATTTTTATTTGATCTTTAAAAATCTTCAGCCCAAATGATGCCACATTCCAAATTTCAGTCACCCTTCCTGTACATTAAAAAATAAACTCTCAAAAAGAGAAAGAATGTTACTTGCTAGCTACACTCTGAAAAGATATCACATATGACTGGCTTTATAGCCCCAAGAGATATGAGCAGCTCCACGAGCAGCTGGTACTTTCTGAGCACCCAAGATTAAAATAATAATGTTTATTTAATAAAATATTATAAACAACGTTTTTTTCATATATATATGTATGTATATGCACAATATATAAAAAGCGGAATGCATAAATAGATTTTACATAAATATTTTAAGTGCAAAGACTGAAGAAATATCAATTGCTAAGGTATGTAGTGAGCCTTACTTATTTAAAATCATTCACTTTTCTTCTTCAGCCTTTCAGTAGCTGCATTCCTGACTCATTATTGCTAACACAAAAGAGAGAAAGAACTAATATGCATTTAAATAGTTACTAGGGAGCAATATGGCCTCTGTATGTAATCTTTAACAGTCACAGCAACAAAATGTTGATGTAATTTATAGCAGCCCAGCATGTTTCTTCAGATATGTTGCATGTTCCTAAATTAAATTAATTTACCAGAGTAAATAACATATGTACAATTCTTTCTCTGTGTGCGTGTTAAGCTGCTTTTAATCTTTCACAGAAAGACTAATACCCATTAGTAACTCTGCCTTTTTGAAGCCATGAGTTATTTATTTATAAATGAACCCCAAATACCATGTCTTCTCACTAGAAAATAATAGCCTACAAAGACAGAAAAATGGTGCGGACTCAATTATTTCTTGCTTCCATTTGGCGTTAGAATGTCTGAGAGCTGCTTTTTGAAGGTGTTTTGAACTAGTAGCAGAAGAACTTCAAATCTTGTACCCCTTCTCTCTACTTTTCTCGAGTATTTGGGCAACTCAATTAAATGTGGTCTTCATAACTCTCCAGTAGACTTGGAGACGGGGGCTATAGATCCAGAGTATTACATATATCACTGCTAGTGGTGATCCTTCTGGAGAAAAAGCACTACTAAAGATAAAAATCTCAAAATGCTGGTGCCAAAAAATACACTGATTCTCAGTCATTCTTAACATTTTCAAGCTTTTTTGTCACTATTTCTGCTACCTAATAGATTTTTAAGATTTTCATTAAAATCTCACTTTCCGGGCAAAAATATTACTTAGTTGTGACTGGCTGTACTGTTTCATTTTTAGGAATTTCTTTCTGCTCTGAGACAGCCTGTCTACATGAGCAATAGAAAGGATCTATCTTCAGTGGCTACTGTCAGAACATCTTCATTTGTGTGAAAACTTAGGCAAATGAAGTAACTGTCTTCAGACAGAAGTGGAATAATAATGATTCAGTGCTGGTAAGAATTCAAATATAGTTACTATAGTGTTTGCATCAGTGATAGCAGTTTCAAAAAAACAAAAGTTAAAAGCAGTAATATCCTAATGTGATAAAAGCAGGTGACTCTGATTTTCTGTGTTTACTATTCTCTGCGGCTACTTTCTAAGCATGACACATTCTGCAACTCTTTCATACACACTAAAATGAACTTTATTTCTTCTAGGTGGCATAGCATGAAAGCTGTGCATTTAAAACCACAACAACAAACTTATAACTTAAAACTCTGGGTTACTTATAATTTTTTCATCCAGAAGTACTGTTTGTGGTCTATCGAGATTATACCAGGGACAAATGTATCGTATGACATTGTGTCAACACTACAGTAAGTTAACTCTGCAGCCAGGTACCAGCATGATTATGCAAATAGAGGCACTATTACCTTATCAGTCAAAACCACTGGCAGAATGCCTGGGAGACAGATTTCAATAAAGGAGATACATTCTATCTCAGCGAGGCTGACATTAATAATTTATGATTAATCAGTTTATGGAAACATATTAACAGCAGAAGGCTGCAGAGAACAAGATGGATTTCTTGCCTCCACTTTCCCCATTTTTTTCCTTTCCTACCTGACTTAATTTTTTTTATGATTAAAAGCCATGTAGAGGACTCAGTTTTTCACCAGAAAATGGATTAGCTTGTAAAAGAACCATACGGAAGTACTGAGCTGAGGGTGAAGTGATGAGAAATCATCTGATTTTCTATAAGATCAGAGCAGAGTTGGTATCAAATTTGCTTCTTATGTCCCAATAACCAGTCCTGTGTCAGGATACCTTAGTAAGAAGAGATGAATTAGTATAACATCTGGGCTTTAGCTGTATTTAGACCAGAAGTCTAAATAGCATATTCCAGCATAAACATCATCCATCCAAACAAAAAGAAATTAATGTAATATTCCCTCATGAAGAATGTCTACAAATGTGACGTTTTCTTGGAGCCCATGCATAAAATATTTAAGTAAACGTTAATTTAAAACCTGTGAATACAATTTGTAGTTCAGACAAGGTAAGTTCACCCCCTGAGAAAGTTCTAAACACCCACTGCTGAGATGACCTTCTGAAATGCTTCTGCAACTTCTTAAAGTCCAGGTGTAAAACTCCTGAGCAGACTCACCAGGAGCTTGGTAGCAGTAATCTCTAAGGCCAGAACAACACAAGCAGACATTGGCTCAAAAGGATTGGCCTTCCACCCTAGCTTGCTTTGAGAAATCTAATAAAATGATCTCTGCGGAATGGACAGATAGAACAATGCCAGGTTTGAGCATCTATGGGACCTTACTGGGTTCTTCTGAAATTACCTGTGAGCTAATTCAGTTTTGCATGTTGCAGAGCTCATGTTTCAGAGAAGAAAAATAAAGAACAGAAACAAAACCAAACCAAAAGAACAAAAAAGCCCCCCCCCAAAAGATTGAAATAAAAAGTAATGACCTCATAAATAGTCAGGCTGCCTGAAATTTAGCTAAGCACAATTTTTTTTTAATCAGAGAAATGTGTAACGTTAATAAATGTTATATGCCACAAAAGGATTTTCCTTTAAGTGTTTACTATAATTTAGCATCATGACATTGCAATCTTTCTTTTCTTTTCAAAAATTTGATTTTCTAGTTATGCACTTTCCTTTGAGGTTTTGTACCTAGCGATATACACTACTATTGAGTAACAGAAGAATGAAGACATCAAAGTGCAAAGCGAGAGTTGAAACACAACTGTATATCAGTATCAGAACATGTACTTCATTATATTCTTCTGCTTTGCCCTTTTAAGGTTTGAAAGCATTAATTTATACTTCACATTTTTAGCCTGCATATACATTTATTGCTATTAACCACCAGAGACACTGAATGCCTAAAAACATGTACTAACAGAATCTGATGTAATTAAATTGAGACACATTGCAATGCAGAATGTTTCTGGAACCATCAGTGACAAAAGTAATTGATAAATCAACCACTAATTGACTTGAGATAATGAAGGTACTTTTAAGGTGCAGTGAGATTGTGTCCTAATTAGCTTTGTAGAGATAAAAGAAAGATTATCTTTTCTGCAAGATTTCTGGGTAAGTCATGGGTTCAAACAAATCAGATAAATATGCAACTAAAAAATTGCTAAATGATATGGATTGTGATTCTTTGTATAGAGACAACTTTAGCCCAGCATTCAAAGGCCCAGAATTTTATTTTCTGACTCAGGCATATATATCAACAGGTGTGATTATATAAGATGCTGTGATTTTTAGCAGAACTTATATATCCCTCTGTAGAGCAAATTTACAAAATGTGGCCATTTTAAAATCTGCTAAATAGCTATTTATCTTTTCAATTCTAATACAATATGTTCCTGGAAACCCTTCTGAAGATAACATAGTCCATGCATTTCAAGGTGATTTAATTTGTGCAGCGGCCCAGTGCCACTGACCCTTACGGTCACTCCCTGGCTAGCTCTGCACAAGGGCCGCCGTAGGATAGGGGCCGCTTCCTGACCTCGAGCCCAGAGTCAGGAGGCAGCAAGGGAGCACAGTGACTCCCTTCACCAAATCTGCAGCGAATCCAGGAGATAAAGAGTCGAAGGAAGGGACAGCCAGTCCACCCGTCCAAGAAAAGCTGTTTATTTCCCGAACTCGGTCAGGACCGACTGAACCAATTCTCTCAGAGTGCAGACGCTTTTAAAGGGGGGTGGTTACAGGGGGGGTGTTAACAATCATCAGCCAATGGGAACAGACGTTAGGAGGGTTTGGGGAGGGATAATATTTGCATAACACCTATGAGAGCTTAACTTGATAAATGACACACAATACAACCACTGAGGCATCGAATATAACAGAACTTTCTGGTAAAAGGGGAAGGCGTCTCAGGAGATTGACAAGACTTAGGGGTAGGACTGGGGTGATAGACAGGGAACTTGCTGGAATAAAAGGTGGGGTTTGGGTGATGGATAGGTGTTCAAGGGAGGGGAATGACTTTATTTGGTATGGTGGGTGGAATTATAGAGCAAACTGGGAGAAACCATTTACTTTGGTTAACAAGGGAGAAAGAGATTATACCAACTTTAACAAAACTGTCGATAATAATAATGTGCGCACCGCCACTAATTTGTACATGACTGTCTACTCTACTCCGGACAAATCTTGTATATTGCTAATTCTAGAAGTCTTAAAACTAATTACAACACAAGTTTTCATAGATTTTAGAACAATAAGGTTTCAATTGATCTTTTGGAATTGTTTGGAACTGAAGGAATATGTGCAGATACAACTTCTATGTGATTCCCATTTTCATGACTGAAAGTGTCAAATATCCTTGCCATTGTTTCTCAGTACAAGTCATTCAGTTTTCTTGAAGGATCAGCTGAAAATATTTCAACTATAAATTAAAAGAAACTATTTCTGACAATAAGTTAAGATGTTTGTTCTTGGTTAGTCTACAAAATGGATTTGTTTTTAGAGCAGGCTTGACTTTCAGAGAGCAGCTGTGTGCAGCCCATGATAGTGTGAAAGACATCAGGCTGTGCTGCTCTGGAGGAGACCAAGTCTTCCTCTGATCTCCAGAAAGACCATTTCCCAGTGTCAGAGCACCTGCTCCAAATCATTCACAACTCCGAGGGCTTTTTTTCTGTTCCTGCCTATTCATTTCTAAGCAACTCCCTTTATCCTTTAATGGGAGCTGGTCTATGCTTCACATCCTTCTAATATGCATTCTCAAATGCATGTTAAAAGCTTTGTAACAAAGAGAACAGAAATCAATTGTTTTCAAACTGGGATTTAACAAGTGGAAGTTGATTTAATTTATAAAAAGTGCAATTTAGATGAGAATTGAGAGAAAGCATTTCTGACACATGCTGTTATGCTAATGTTGTAACATATCAAAACACTGCAACCCACACCTTGCAGAGATTTTAAAAGACAGGTTTGACAAATGTTTTTCAGATGTGATTTTAGCTACATTAAGCCTATTTCAAAGCCTGTAAAAGTAACAGGATGACCTAGAAATTTATTCAGGACATCCTTTCAGTCCTGTAGCAGTGAATACATATATGATGCATTATGTGTCATATCCCAGCAGAAATTACTTCCTCACCAATCTAAATCTCTCTGCACAGTCCATAAAATAAGTCCACATAAATGAAAGTTTCCTTTACATAAGTGCCAAAATCCTTGGATAAATATTGAACCTATACTATAAACTCAGCTAAGGATTATGTTTAGAGCACAGAAATCAAATTAAGTAAAATTCAAGTGCAAAAAGCTGTTACTCTTTCCGTAGCTATGTAACCCACAACCTCAGATGACTTCACTACCTTCTATTAATTCCACTATGAAGCTACAAATTTCTCTTTTATTTTATACTTTTTTCCCCTCTAATACTTAATGCATTTGTCGTAAGCGAACTGAGGGTAATTGGCTCATACTGGTTTATTCCATACAGATTGTAGTTCTCTGGATGTCATAATAAACTTCCAAAAACCTGAATTAATTAATTTCATAAGCTCCTGACTACAAATTATTGATCCCATTTTCGACTGACAGCCCAAGAATTTTATATTCCTTCTTTGGAATCAGAATTCACCCTGAGTATATTTACCTTACTAAAGTGTTCATTGCTTGTGGTTCATCTATTTCTATATGAAATATGAGGTCCTTTCCTTCCTTCTCTCCTCTTTTTTTTTCTGTTTTAGTACCTTCCCACTACTTTCTGTCTCAGATTGCCATCCCACCTCTTCCTTATCTTTACACTGAAGAGGAAGAGAGCATTAATTGCACAAAATTCAGTTTGATTGGGTTATGTGGAAGGTAGAAGAAGCATGTTAGTGGACTTTTTCTGTTCCTTTTTCAAGAATCACACAACTTCTGAAGACTTTTATTGTTTTTATATTTCCCAGCACTAGGAAGATAAAAATAATCCTGATGTTTTGTGTTTTTTTTTCTTTGGAAATTCTTGTTTCCTGCATTTAGGAGTTGATATGTTGGGGCAGCATGAGTCATACACCATTTTATTTCTCCTTACAAAAATTGTTGTAAAATTTGCATTTCTGTGTAGTAATCTTATTATTTCATATCTGTTGTACTGTATTGTAACAATTCTTTGTTTAACTAAGGCCTACATTCTGATTAGTACTTTCCTAACACTTTTAAAATCACTGTAAGAAATTGTACTGATTTCACAAATTTGAATCAGACCTTAAAAGAACTACTAAAACAGTTTTATTGTATTTGGATTATGTGACTTGTTCTGTCTCTGGGACTGTTCCTTAGTGTTTCTAATTTTATATGGCTGCCATGTCACAGCTGAAATTGAAGTAAAAGGCAGCTGTCATAGATGGATTGAGCAATATTCTCAGTTTATTTGAGAATTAATATAATTACGTTAATTTCTCAAAGGAATATCAATTTACCCTTGAAAGGATATAAAAATTCTACTTAGAGGGCAGCATTTAAATATGCTCATCAATTCTACATTTTAATTACTTAATTTTTCATCAGTAGTTTTTTCACTATCTGCATCATCAGAATAATCCAGTGCTTCATTTCCTGAACCAGTGATTGGATTAAGAGTATTATCTGAAACCTAAAGAAAGACCTAGACAAATAGATTATATCAGTAGGCTAGGAGCAGTACTTTAAGAAACCAATTTTGATATAATTTCCTTTTACCAGAAAAATACACTGACTTCTGCTCATGCCATACTCATGCTTAGGAGCATAACTGGCTTCCACACTGCTGCGAAGGCTTGGACATAATTTTAGCCGTGAGTAGCCATTATTATTTGCCATTGTTCCTTCTGAACATGGCATTAGCCATATATGCATTTGTCACTTCTTTTCCTGAGTGAGGGAAAACCTGACTGCAAAAGATTCAGCGTTTCTCAAGGTCTTCTGTAACTACAGAGCATTGAGAGGCCCTTCCCTGCAAGCAGAAGGGAAGTGGACAGACATGTAAGTTAAATGTTCTCATTTGTGTCTGCACACTGACCTATTACATCCTTACGCTGCAGCTGGCCAGCTCATGGGTGCGTTGCTGAAAAATAATACCTGGCTGTGTCTCCTGTTAGATAACAGCATCAGAACAATCCATTCTATAGCCAAATGAAAAGGAATATGGATATCCCCTGTCCCTGAAAACTTGTACCACAGGTTCAAATACCAGAGCCATTGAATATGTGATATCAAGCCTTAGGGTCTTTAACTTACTGCACAAAGTTTACTTTTTTATGGCTGCTTCCATCACTTAAATGAAGCCAGTCACTGGTTCAGAGTGAGGCTTGCCTCAGGTGGTGGTCTTTTCACTTTTAATCTATGCAACAATACACTTAATCTTAGGGACAATTAATTAGCATTGTTAGCAGTCTCTTGTCACATTACTTCTACTAATATAATTTTAAGCAGCCAATTGAGCTATTCATCATAATTTACTAAAGACATGCTGGAAAAATACAGATTATCGATGCCAATTACAAATTTCCTTTCATCTTGCTTGTCTGGGTAGATTGTGTAGATGGGTTAAAATCTTGTAAAACACTTTATCCATTGTAGGTACCCTATAACACTCATTTCTCTACTATCTCAGCACACATATAGTGATGCTGATTTTTAAAGAACCCATATTTCCACTTTGTATTTCATGTCTGTATGGAGCCTACAAATAAACAAGAATATAGAATGTGCAGGTGTAAATACCTTTTGTGAGCACAGAAGTGGGAAAGTACTGACAAAGTCCTTCTCTAACAGTTAGGAAAAATCAAGTAATTTCAAATCTGACACAGCAAAAGGAAGGGGTGGTCTCCAGAGGGACCTGGACAAACTTGAAGAAACTACCCACAAGAACCTCATGAAATTCAACATGAACGGGGTTTATTAAAAAGGAGAGCAACTTTTTATATGGCCAGATACGGATAGGACAAGGGACAATAGTTGTAAACAGAGGAGAGTTTTAGATGTTAAGAAGAAGTTCTTTACTTCAGAGAGTGGCGAAACACTGACAGGGGTTGCTCAGAAAAGTTGGATGGGGCCCTGAGCAACCTGATATATCGAGTGGCATCTCTGCCTATGAAACTTGATAACCTTAAGGTTCCTTCCAACCCAAGCCTTTCTGTGTTTCTATGACAAATCAGAATTTTAGTCTGTGCATGAACAATG
>WEIT01037368.1:18770-34440 GCA_013389985.1 Dryoscopus gambensis | reverse complement strand
TCCTTGGACTATAACTTTTTACCACATTTTAAGTTGGGGATTCAATTTGATGTCCTAGAGACCAATGGCACATTGCTGTCCTTGAAACATCTGGAAAAGAATTAACCTCTGGAATTTAAACAAAATTAAAAATCCTAAAGAATCCAAGTCCAAGTTTCACTCTACACAATTATCCTTAAAAATGCTTAATAAATGAAATTATTATGGTATTATTTCATAGTCTTCACATTTCCATAGATCACACTTCCATCACTGTAATCCTCTAATACTACAAGAGACTATCACAATTCCTTCTGGAAAAGGAGGAAACCAATTGTACAAGTACAAAAACCAGAGAACCTTCACTGACACTTGTTCTCATTGCCATCCTTGTACTGCAGTATTTTCACATGGCAAAGAGTAAGCACACAGCAAAAAAAATGTTGAGACCTGCTATCATTGGTCTACATTAGAAGATTGCAAAAAACACCTAGAATTTTTTTTTAATTAATTTAATTACCAGGAAAGGCACCACCAGTTCAACTATCTTCTAGTAACATAAGTCTCACCTTTGGCCCATGAGATGATTTCTTCTTCACTTCAGAAAAAGACAGTGAGTTACTGGGAAGGCTGGGGAGATGAAGGCTCTGCCCTGAAGAAAACGATGTGCCATCTGACATTACCATCATCTGTTATAAGAGGAAAAGCATGTCAGTAAAACATTACCAACAAGAACAGAGTCTCAACTGCCTAGCAAATCACACTGGTAGGAGAATAAAAGTCCAACATATCCATGTTTCTTCTCAAGAGGGGATATGTTAATGGAATCACACTGGTGATCAATTAATTTTCCACCAAGCAGAGTCTGTTTTGCCCATGGTATTAACTGGTAAGCAATCTCTTTGCCTGTATCCTGACCCACGAACCTTCCCACCCTATCCTCTCTCCCTGCCCTCTTGAGGCAGAGTGAGTGACCAAGGTTAGCCAAGGTTAACCTACCACAAAGATACACTATAAAAATGAACTGCTGCTTTAAAGTGAAAGCAGTATGTCTCTAATTTCAGCTTCTAACTTCAGGCTTCTGTGTTACCGAGAGTACAGTAAACTGGGTGGCTGGTAAGCAAGCAGCCAATTTGCTATTAAGAGGGTCTAGCTCTCTTTCTTTATTTTAAAGACTTAAGTACAAACAGATCATTTCCAGAAAGCACATGTAAATCAGCAATTACTGAGCAGTTACCTGACATGTAAAGATTATTCCTTCCATCTGTGGGAAACCCAGCTAGGATCTTGTCTTCTGCTACAGTGTTGCTGTGCTTGGATTTTATGATTCCTACCACAGCCATTCATTTATCTATTGTTTCAAAGCTCTAAATGCCAGACACAGTTTACCTGCTATCTGACAAGCCCTGCAAAGCTGGAAAGAAGATGCAGAGCTCTGAACCTGTAAGGAAACATCTCTCTCCTCCCCACAGGCTCCCATGCACAAAGTGGTGCTGGTTTTGTGGATGTCCTGTGTGGTTACCCTTGCCTCTTCAGAGGACCAAAACACCCTCTGACCCTTTCAAGGGACAGGAACGAGCTGACCCATCGTGTATCTCAAGCACATTATATTAAAAATATTGGAAAATAAAAGATGTAGATATGTATATTCCAATGCTACCTCTCCAAGTCAGGATGATATTTTATTGCCTACAGCTTCCTGAAGACAGGATCTCAATTTTAAAAAAATCTAAAAGAATTATTTAAACATCACTCCAAATGAATCTCGTTGCAGACCACTTTGCTCAAAAGATATATGGTAACCTGGGGAATATTAAGAGACATGTCTAGGTAATAAAAATTATTTTTTATCAGCCTGTTTTTAACACTGTATCTAGATTCCAAAGGAAGAGGAGGAAGGTAATTAAACTGTTTTAAACCAGAGCCTGTCAAAAGCCAAAACTCTGAAAAATCATCTGTCCAAAAGCAATGACATTCTTCTTGTAATCATGGCAATGTTGATTTCAATTAGCTATTGTGAATCACAATAAGTGATCCTTTAGCCGGACAAATATTTTTTAATCTCAACTTGCTAAGGCCTTTGGTTGCATTAACTCAGCTGTATAAAAGAGAAGGCAGAAGCTAACAAAGAACAATCAGCCAGAAGGAAGATCTACAGCCACATGTGCACACCCTGCACAACAGGTAGAGAAAATGCATGTCTCTACCATTCTCTCAGAGAGGATGTCAAATGGGTATTAAGTAGTATTGTTAAGTCAAACTCTGCAGTAAGAACATACCATTTGCATAAAATCAAACAGTCGTTCAGAAAAAGCAAAGTCGCCCATTAGCTACAGAGTTTAAGCAGATATTTTATTGCCCAAAGTAGTTTTGTTCATACGTTTATATGACAAAAAGATGCATATCCATGTGGAAGACAAATTTAGTCAGGAGAATCAGAATTTGCCCTACCCTGAAATTAAAACCAAAGGAACAGAAACTTTGCCAAAAATTCTTTCTCCTAATGTTGGAAGCTACCATTTTCTCCCTGAAGCATAGAAGTCTAACTCACTGAAATAAACTCACTGAGGTTTAACCACTGCATAAATTTTCTTTTTAAAATTCAGAAGCATTCACTTTAGAAATATTCATATATTCATGAATGTACACAGGCATTCTTAGAAAGCTGACTGGTTTTAAAAGTATATGGACTTCTAAGATATCTGAGTTTCTGTCAAGTATTTGGACCATTAACAGTCTCCATATTACAGACTGTTTTAAAAGACGCTGACAGTCTACAGAAAGATTTAGAGGGATGGGATGAACAGCATTAGTACCATGTGAGGTCTGATTCGGCAAATCTAGTTACACACAGGAGAAAATAAATCCTGCACTGGTTTTAGGAAACAAAATCTGGAAATACCAAACCATGAACCCTAAAAATTTCAGTGTACTGAATCCTGCAGCCTGTTATTTCATCATAAACCCTATAAAAAAATGCAACTGTAAATTCAAAATTTTTATGTTATTAACAATGCATGCAGTTAAGGCGGGACTTCAGTTCAGACTACAGACTATACCACCTTCAAAGTTGACAAAAGATGACAAGAGATCAACTTTGGCCCCTAGATAAAAAATGCACACTTCTCTTCCAAACAGATCTCTGACAGAAAAAGTATATGCTTCTCATTAAAGTCCCCTATATCACAAAAAAAAAAAAAAAATTACTTCAACCTCTCATGAAGGAAGTTAATATTGACACTAAGTAAAACCCATTATGTTTGTTTTCTTTGTCAAGATCATCTATGTAAAAAGCTCCTATATTCCAACACTTTTTTGAATTAAGATGCATTTCCATTTTGGCTAAGAAAGTGACAACTATATATCCAGTTTAAGGTTATGAGAAGATCTCAGACGACAGAATTACAGCAATTTCTGCAGTAACTGCCCTGTTACTGCATTAGTTCCCCCATTAATCAAACACAGAATCACAGGCTGGGAGATGTGCTTCCACCAGCTTTCAAAGTCCCTATTTTCACATTACTTCTACTGAAACTCTCTCCCGCCTGGGCGCCCCCAACTCGTCAGGCCAGCCCAGTCTTGGGGGGCTGCAGAGGGGAGATGTTTCAGAAACCAGGCGAGAGATTCACAGAGGCTCAGTTTCCTTATGTTTATTCTCAGGGATGAAGGAGGAAAAAAGAGGAAGAACAATGGCGGAGCCGGGTTTTGTCTGGGGTTCGGTAGGTGTGGGTTCTTGGCCCTGGGCCAATGGGATGCAGAAAGGAAGGAAGGGTTAGGCTAACATAGTTACAGCTTATGGGGGTCTCTTGGGAGGATCATACCATTCCCCAGGGAAATGTAACATTCTACCACACTGGCAACACACGCTGCTTGACTGTAGGCATGTCTATGTATGTGCCTCTATTAAGCCAAGGCTACACCAAAGATGGAAAAGGTGGGAATGAGCATATCACAGCGAGACACTACTACTGTAGCAAGAATAAAAGCTCACTGATCGCATAGCAATAACTCCCCAGCACAGCCTATATGCACTTTTTTTACTTGTTTCCTCCTTCCTGCATTGCAGGTTTCCTGCTATCTTACAGCTGCCTAGAGATACACCTCAAGAGAGGGGAGACATGGCTGCAGCCCATGCTTGAGCCAGGCAGCCAAGGACACCTGCAGCTGGTACTTGTCTGCACCCACAATGAATCACTTCAGTGACAAAACCCAGGAACATGACTAATTCTTCTTCTCAGTCCCTTCTTAAGTCAACAGCTCAGTGGGATCAGCCAGACTAGTGGAATAAGACATTAAGTCCTGATGTCAATGAAGCAAGGTGAGACAACAGTAGTCTTTAAACAAGTCAGTTTAGGCAGCTGTATAACCACACTCTGAATTCATCAATATGCAAAAAAATGAAGTTCTAGTTACAGCTTTGCTGCTCCCTCAAACATTTTGCTCGACTATAATAAGCAGAGCAGAGATCTAGCTAATCTCATAGCTTCTCTTTCACAGGGCAAACGGTGCCAGTAATAGAATGTGTAAAAATAGGGCATTAGTTGGGCTTGTTCATAAATATTTTAAGTGTTTTTATGAAGTGTGGATTAGAACACCTGGTACTGGATAAGCACTAGAAAGATGGTCAAGAGAGAACAGTTAGTTTCACAGTTTAATACTAGGGTACAAATAATACAGGAACTGCAGAATTGGCTGTATGGAGAAGCATGTCAAGGGAGGCGATTGTCTCAGTACTCTGCACTGGTGTGGCCTCACCTTGAGTCCTTTGTGCAGCTGTGGCACCTCAGCACAAGAAGGACATCATCAGACTACCGAAGTGTGTACAGAGGAGAGCAACCAGCGTGGTGAAAGGCAGCTGACATCACTTGACTTGTTCAGCTTAGAGAACAGAAGGCTGGGGGATGACTCCACTGTAGCCTACAACTTCCTCGAGGGGGAGCTGCTGATCTCTCTCACATAATTGAACTGCTCTGCTGGCAGCAGTATCTTGCCTTTAGTTCATCAAAAACTCATGTCACTAGCCTTCAGCTGTTGAGCTTGTATTTAAAACCTTTGTCTAACAGTTACTTTAAATGAAAGACAACTTCCTGGGCAACGGCAAAGGAAAACCTACTTTTTCCCCAAAACCAGTGCATAGAGGAGATCCACTGATATTCACATTACTGGGTAGGAAAAATCAACCTGAAGCGACCAGTCTCCACAATATTGGAGCTGCTGGCATCTTAGAACCATTTGGGTTTGGGTTGGAAGGAACATTAAAGATCATCTTGTTCCAATCCCCCTGCTGTGGGCAGGGACACATTTCGCTACATCAGGTTGCTCAAACTGCCATCCCAACTCCCAGCAATGGGGCATCCACAACTTGTTCCAGTGCTTCCCCACACCCACAGTAAATAATTTCCTCCTAATATCTAAACTTAATGTCTCTCAATTTGAAGCCACTCTCCCTTATCCTAACAATACCTTCCCTTGTAAAAAGTTTCTCTCAGGGTATTTCTAAGGGCATTCCAATTTCCTACTCAAGACAACAGAGCGTTATGGAAAGAAAAGCTGCCATGTATTTTATTTATGTAGTTCCATCACTTCTGAACAAAGGAATGGATCAGGGAACAACTGTGCACTACCAATTACCATCGTATAATAAGGAATCCTCCTCCACTATTCCTCTTCCAGCAATTTTGGGGAAAATTGCAAAACTGTAATACCTTGTGAATTGTAATAGCTTGTACTAAACCTACTAACAATTGATTCGGAAGTCTTAAAAAAAAAAATTGACATTTTGAAGACAACATTTATCTACCAATACATGCTTGACAACTTGGAGTACCCATGTACCCAACAAAAACAACTCACTTTGAAAATAAAGTCTTGCTTTTCGTGTCCTTATAACATGAAGGATGAGGAACAATCTTAAAATGTTCCATGAAAGTTGGTCTTCTTTAATTGCCCGTTTCTACAAATGCACACAGCTGCAAGGTGCTGCATCTAGGCCAGGGCAACCTCTAGTACCAATCTAGGCTGTGGGATGAACAGATGGAGAGCAGCCCTGCTGAGAAGGACTTGGGGTACTGATGGACAAGAGGCTGGACATGACCCAGCCATGAGCAGTTGCAGCTTAGAAAGCCAAATGTGTCTTAGGCTGCATCCAAAGCAGCGTGGGCAGCAGGGCAAGGAAGGGGATTCTGCCCCTCTGCTCTGCTCTGGTGAGACCCCACTTGGAGTTGTGTGTCCAGCTCTGGGGTCCCCAGAACAGGAAGGACATGGACCTGTTGGAGCCAGTTCAGAGGAGGGACACCAACACAATTAGAGGAATGGAGCACCTTTCCTATGAGGACAGGCTGAAAGAGTTGGGACTGTTCAGCCTGGAGAAGAGAAGGTCTGGGGAGAGTTTACAGCAGCCTTTCAGTACCTAAAGGGGGCCTACATGAGAACTGAAGGATGACTTTTTAGCGGTAACTGTTGGAATAGAAGAAGGGATAATCGTTTAAACTTAAATAGGGAAAATTTCGACTAGCTATAACAAAGTCTTTTACAATGATGGTGGTGAACCACCAGAATACATTGTGCAGAAAGGTGGTGGATGCCCCATCCCTGGGAACACCAAAGATCAGGTGGGTGGGGCTCTGGGCAGCATGATCTAGTTGGAGGTGTCTCTGCTACCGCAGAGGAGTTGGACTAGATAACCTGTAATGGTTCCTTCCAACCCAAACTATTTTGTGATCATGCCAACCCTGAAGCATAGGAGCTACAGATCTACCACCCCACACACATACGCACACAGTCAGGAACTGCGTGAGCTGTCACAGGTCCAGACCAACACAATTGCCTTATTAATGCACACTGGAGCACCTGCAGACGAATGAGCCACTACCAAAAATCTGTTGTCTGTCTCCTGGTTTTTTACTTGCCTGAACGGAAGGAGGCCATCAATAAAGCTGCAATAATCAGATTCACACCAAGCTACCTGTTGCAGTTTCATTTACTGAGCTGCTCATCAAAGGACATCCTCATACAGCATATTCAGAACAGGCAGTGAGCTTTTACCACAGTGCGCTGCAGAAAAATTCCAACAGCATTTTCAGTAAGAACTACGAGATTCCTATTAGAATTCTGGAAAAATGAACCATTACTACAACATTTCAAGCAGCACTCATCATGAATTATACTCATGCATGCATCAGTAGCAGACAACTGGACATCAGTAGCAGACAATTTGTGTGGCTCTGGGCTGCCACACCCTGTGTCATTTTACAATGAAGAACAGGTTCCTACACATCACTTCTTTCAACTTTAAAGAGCACATCTGAAATATAGGGGGAAAGTAGCAATGATTTTAAATGACCACAGCAACACTGATAGCTTAAGTCATGATGATGAAAAATCAGTATGGACCCCAGTATGAGCTACTGAACATGGGGATGTGGACCTAGAGTTCGAAATTCCGGTGGGTAACACACTGCTAAGAAAAACTTTGCCGTAATACAAGCCCCATCAAGGCTGAAGTTTCAAAATATAAATCATTACCTAAAAAAACCAGTCACCCTGAACAACTATTATTTATATTTAAACCAATATAAAAAAATTTAAGTTATTTGCTTGAAAGTGAAGTAATATGTAGTTTAAGAAAATTCAATTACTTAAATATGAAAAGCACAAGATTAAAGATAATCCTTTCCCTAGAGCAGCATTATACCTAAGACTGGTTCTGGGTAGAAGCCAGCTATTCCAACTGACACAGAGGAATTTGCCAGGAAAGAGGGAGGATGGAGAAAAGAGGGAAATCCCCATGACTTCATCTTCATTACATGGATTATGAACATAGGTTTTAGAACTGGCACTATGCAGACATCTCAACTGACTGAAAAGACATTTCTCAAGCAGGTCAACAATAAAACCACAAAGATATGAAAAAACTCTCAAACAACAGAATGCAAACCCTACATTTTTACCCTGGTAATTTTCTCTAAAAATTGCACCCCTCTGAGAATAATTCTTTGTGTCTCTGACTCATTAACAGATTAACTGTCTTTAAGGAAAGAGCTGTCTTGTTACACAAGAAGTGCTCTTGTATTTCCTAACGAATTTTACAGAAAGCAATAATAAAGGACTCATCTGTCATTAAATAGAATCATTACTACTCCAAAAGTGACCTATTTATTGCATCCTCTAAACATGAAACCTCAAACCATTAACAGCCTTTTGCATTTGTAATAAAGCAGTGAATGTTACTATTTTTGCCCATAGTGGTAACTGCTCTCTAAGAGGTAGAGAAAAGGTTTTTCCTTTTGGGAAAGAAAATTCAGCTATTAAATTTTGTCTATATACTCCTGGATTAAACAACTAATTTTGAGCCTCCTGCCAAAAAGGCAGAGATGTTTAACTTCCAATAAAATTTCCAAAACAACACAAACATTTTTATTTACATATTTGCAGCTATGAGAGTGTCAAACTACTATCTTAATGTAGACTGAAAATATTTTCACTACTTTTTCCTGTAAGAATTGAAATTAAGTTATTTGTAACATCATATTCAAACAAGTGATGCCTGAGCAAATCTTTTTTTCCAGTGGCAAAATTTAATTCTAAACTATTAGGCAGCTGTCATTCGGCATCTTCAAAATTAATTGTTTCTACTAGCTAATTAAACAAAGTAGGTGTAACTTTCATTTTTGTTCTTGCAGTTGAAAAACATGTAAGCTAAAAAAGCAATAGAACCAGTTCTACTGACAATATAAAATAATAAATGGAATCAGACCCTATTTGAAAGTGTTTTCCTTGGAATTCAACATTCAAAACCTACTGCTTCAAATTTGAAGGTTTTTCTTAATGACTATAATTTCCCAGTGTCATCTCTTCTGAAATCCACATTCAGTGATCACAGTGCTACCTCTTTTTCCTCAGGGTCTCTCATGTTTTAAGGCTGAAACTGATCACAAAAGGTAACAAAAATCTAGGAAGGAATGACCACATTTTGCTGTTTACATGATTAAAACTTAAGTCCTACTGTACCTACTCAAGCATAATTTCATGCTGTGCCTAGAGGATGAGCTGTGTAGGAGACTGCATGTATACAATTCTGTCACTACCAGTAGCTTGATTTGCTTGGTAAGACACAGATCAACTAAAAGGCATCATCTGTATCCAGGTTATCCTTGGGGATTTCAATCAACAGGTTGCTAATTCACATGAGCACACATATTTACGTGGTAGCTACAGATGAAGTACTACATTGAATAAACAGTGCAAAAAATTCTCAGGGGCATCATTTCCACAGCAAACCTTTGTAAAAGGAATGTCATTCAGAATATATATACACAAAGATAAAGAACACAAACAGTGAACGGTTTGGTTGAATTTGTCCATCTGAAAATGTTTTCTTTCTTCTGTAAACATCCCTTTTTTTAGTTAGAAGAATAGGCCAACTGAAAATAGGTGAATGGTAGAGATGGATTTGAGCATAACTAAATCTTTTCAAGGCGCTGCAGCAAGTTCAGTATAGAAAATATACAACTGAAGGTGGAACACTTGGCCAATTTGATGCAGCCTAAGACTGAACCAAAAGTTTCTATATACCTTCCTAATTAGAGAATAGCTGAAGCCATATCAAATCCTTCTTCCAAGGGCTGAAAATGTAATTGTCTCTTGGAAAAGAAATCAGCAAGTTGGTGACCTCCTAATAATGAAGACTGCACATGTATGTTTCAATTATGGTGATATCAAATAAAATGCTAAGATACAAACATTCCACAGGGCTAATCTACATGATTGGTACCACCCTAAATGTCCTGTTTGCCTTAACTAAAGTGGCCACAGTGGCACTGCAAAGCGGTACTACAGCTGAGTTCTGACTTTTTAATTACTTGTGATATCCCAGTGTTACTCTTACTCTCTCAGTGAGCTACAGGATAGACAGTATCCCTTACTGAACACGAAGGATGGAAAAGGGTAACAAAGCTTTCTCTGCCTGGAAGGCAGAAGAACAGTGGCTATAGCAAGTAACTTTGTCTAACTCACATTTGGGATGTCACAAGATATATGTGCGAGGGAAAAGGGGCGTTGAGGGCATCCAAGAGATAATTCAAGGAATCTGCAGCAAAAGAATGACGCCTTTGGTTTTAACTTTTATATTTTTCAAATCCTATATTGCTGAGTGTGTAACTCTGAAGCGTCTTGTAGCCTGCTAGCTGCTGTTCTCTTATGCCAGATAGACATAACAAAGCCACTCCAAGCTTGTTATTCAAGGACACTCAGATTGTCCTAGGCCTAAAGGTGTAAACTAAGACCACGAGAGAGGTGGAGAAATTGAAGAAATTACATCATTAGCTAAGGTTTTAATTGGCAAATTTATGCTGATACGCAAATGAACCAAACCTATAACAGTGTGAAGAACTCGTGACCTGTCGTCCATCCTAGGGTTCCTTTTGGATGTTGCCTCTGGCTCCCCAGGGTGTACCTTTGAAGGCCTTTCAAATAAATACTTACCTTTATTCCCTTACTCCTGTCTAGTCTCTGTTTCTAGGTAGCCACTCAAGGCATCAGACAAACTCAGAGGCAAGCCTATACTGAATATGGCAGTATGCAGGTACCAGGTGAGCCTGCACTTTTCCCTCCAGAAAGATATACTGTTTGTAACATGCATATGCTTATGCAAATGCAAAATAATCATGTTCTCTAGCTCATACCAGTCAGCTCATGAGATAACTGGAGAAAAATGAATCAGATCTGGCTTTTGAGGTGCACAGAAATTAAGCAATTTAGACCATTATTTAAAAGCTTGTAATTAAAAGCCCACCATTTTAAAGGACTTTACTCAATGCTACCATTCAGTGTTTTACATTAATATGATCTCTCATTCATTTTGAAGGACATGAGCTTCATTCTGCCAGATTCTTTGCCTATCAAAATTCAGCAACTTGTTACTGGTACTTTTTCTTGAAGATAGCCATAAGCTAGAAGTATTAATTGTTTTGACTTACTTTTAAGTGCAAACCCCATCTCATACTTCATTACCCTGCAAATGCTTTTCTCAGCCTAAAGCATGGAAGTTACAAGTAAGTTAACACTGTGTAGAACAAGCAACAGACTGAATTCACACACTTGGAAGGGAAAGTCAGCTTTTCAGGGCTTCTACAGGAGTCAAAGAAAAGCATGTTTCCAGCATTTCATAAAGTGTAATGGGCTTTTCAACACCAGGAGATATAAGCCCTTCACAGAAACTTCTAGGGACAAGACAGACAGAATGCTATTACATTATTTCTGCCAAGCTAATCAGATAAACTCTCAGATCACAAAGCCCACAGAGGGATGCAGAAAACACTGATAACTTCATGAGAAGGTAGTAATTTCTTGGAAAGAAACTGGGGAAATGAAGAAAAAGGAAAAGCCATGCAGTCTGAAGAATCCAGAAGACAAAAGGTAATGAGGCAATGCATTTTAAGAATGACCACACTGATATATTCAGGGAGAGAATTTGATCAAAACATGCCACATTTTTTTGCTCACACTTAGGCAACATTTTTGCTTTTGTCAACTCAAGAAAACTAAAATTATAAGGCACAGAAAACTAGCAATAAAAAGGAAGCTTCCTATTTTAACCTTTTTAACCATTACTCCCCAGCCCCGAAGTCCCTGCTGGCATTATTTAGATTTATTACACTTGTGGTTAAAACTTATTAATCTTATCCAGTCTGTTGCTAACAAATATTAAAGCAGTGGTTTAATGAAGTTTTCCAGAATATAATCTTGGTGTTTCATTTGCAAACACACTAAAAAGCCAATACATTGTCCAGACGTGGATACCCTCTCGCACCTAATAAATGCAAACACAAAACAATGCTCATGCTTCTATTTTGATATAAATATAGTTGTAACAGTTCTTTTCTTCAGGAGGGCAACAGGCTCTTTCAGACTATGTATTCTACTTGGTTTTGCTTTGTTTTCAAAATTCTCTTCAGCAGACTGAAGATTCTCACACTAGCTCCCTCTTATCTTCAGCCCTCAGCCTACTAGTGTCTAAAGGCACGAAAAAGGGTTACTCGCTTATTATTATGACTGTTTCAAAATAAAGTTAGGCACTGGCATTAACACTTATAATCTCACAGCATGAAGGCTTTCTTAACATCTCTGCCAGTGACTTGGTGAAGGAGGCAAACACACTCATGAGGTCTGCAGATAACAATCAACCGGGAAGTGAAGCGCCTGACACTTCAGAGCAAGAAGGGCTTGCATGAGGGACCCAGACATCTGGAAGAATGGGTTAACAGCAGCCTCACGAAATACAATGAGGACAAATGCCAAATACCAAGTACGGCCCCAGCAAGGCAGAGCCCTGCAGCCATGAGGCTAGGGATGGAAAACAGGTCTGCAGCACGCCCTGGGCATGGGAAGGCCGTGAGCTGAGCCAGGGCCCAGGCAGGAACATAGGTGCCCAGACAGCAACAATGGCTAGCAGTGCTCTGATTCTTGTGAGGTGGTCACAGCCCTGGGAGCCAGGGGAGGGTTGGAACTGTACCCTCTGCTTGGCTTTTGTCAGACTCTATCTACATACTGCCTACAGTTTGGATCTCTAACACAAACACCAACAACAAAATGGTGGGAGGTGAGAGGAAGTTACTGAGACTGTGGGGCTGGAGACCTCGTGCAGCAAGAAGTGGCTACAGGACTAGGGCTGGCTCAGGTCAAAGGAGGGATGGCTTCAGGGGCATCCAACAGCTCCTCCATTCCCTCCTATCAGCATGGCACTGATCAGAGGGAATGCAGGAGACACAGGGTCTTCACAGTGGTGTGTGGAAGAAGAGCAAGAGGCAGCAGCCCAACCTCAGACAGGAGAGGCTCAGGCCCATGAAGATGGCCCAGCAGCGGAGCTGAGCCCAGGGAGAGTTTCACACCCTGCCAAGGAGGGGTGAAGTCCTGAGCAGACGCCATGGCTGAGCCTCTGATAGTCCCCGACAGAATGAATTATGCTATCATTGTGCGAAACGCAGCAGAACAGTTTCCACTAACAGGCAAAGTGTAAACGTAAAGGTTTGGCCTTTCGGGCCCTCTCATCCCTCCAAATGGGCAAACTTCCCTTTGGCTTTTTCACATCACTTACTTCTGGCAACACATAAAGAAGTCAGTACATTTTTCTGATTCAGACTGTGTAACGTATTACACAACTTTAAGAAGGTTTGTTTATAGTTAGAGTTTTGACTTGTTCTACCTTACAACTACTGAATTTATTCTGCTTAATATAGAACCATTTCTCTTTCAGTGAAAGGCACTTTATTTTCTTATTACTTTCATCACAGTATCATCTATTTAAGGAAGGCACATGATAATTTGTTCACCCATTCCACTTAAAGACACGTACCAAGCTCATGTATGAAGTTAATCACAAAAGCACTTTACTTAGTTTCATAGTTAGGTCAATCTTTCTCATACAGTAATCATGCACCAGCAACAAGCAGCAACATCTTTATTGTGATGGCTTTTGACATGGGTGCAAGACTCACCCCTCCTGCCTTTAGCAGCTTTCTTCTGAATTCCTCTGTTGGGTTGTTGAATGTGAGCTTTTCACAGCGGAGGTGATTTACAGGTGGGTGGCCTTCAAGGTGCAGGAATAAGTCATAGTCAAATCGAACTTTCTTAGGTTCTTCCTGAGGGTTGAAAATAACCAGATAGAAACATCTAGCACCAAAACTAACTAAGTTGAAAACAAAGGCTACACAAACACTGTCAATTAAAATTACATAATTTTTAACCATTCTCTGTGTTCTCAGACACATACGGAATTTACCAAGTGTCAGTTGAGCTACAGTAATTTAGACAATCAGAGAAGCTCCTATCAGCTCATGATAACACAAGGTAAAATGCATGAATTTCATGAAATGCTGACAAGGCTTAATTGACACTGTTAAGTCATGTTTGGCCCAGGCTACAGATAGGCTTATAGTCAAGTATCATGATTCAGCTGACACAAGGTAACTCAGTTAAAAACACAATCGCATTTCTGAGCCCTAGAGAGTACTGAAGACAGTGTAGTAAGTTTTGGATACAAATTTCTCCACTGAAGCCAACTACTGTTTTCTTCACAAGTTATAGAAAGGGGGAAGTATGAATCTGCTGCAGCCAACTATACTTGATCTCCTACTTGTGGGGTCTGCTCATTTCTTAAAGAAACTTCATCATCTTGAACAAGTGTGGTCAGATAGATTTCAAGGGTTCCACCAGAACTTTCAAGCAATTAAAATTTTCTGCCACTGCAGTGAAAAAGTGAAATTAAATGTTCCCTGTACCAACATGGAAAGAGAAAAAACAGAAAAGACAAATCTATCTTGGGAGAAATCACTAGTGCTCTAGTGCCCTGAGAAAGCCTCAGATGAAAAAGGACACTGGTGGCATCAAACAGACTTCAGTATCTTCTATTTGGTATTACAAACTAAGTACATTTTGTGTTACATATTTACACAGCCGTTCTAGAAGCTGTATGTGCATTAAGTGCTTTTCTAAGATGCTATTAAGCAGCCCTTCCTCCACAGGTCTTGATGTGCAATGCCTTAGAAAAGAACAAAAATAAAAAGCCAACTTGAAAAAAAGTTTCAGTAAAAAGGGAACCATGAGGGAAGAGCAGGAAGAGATACAGCAAAACCTTAGGACATATCCAACACTGCCTGTAATCAAAAAACAAATAATCTATTCAGTGACAGATGCTTAAAAAATTCAGATTAACCATGCTGAATTTTGATTCAGATTTCCAAGTACGGGAAGAACAGAAAGCATAGCAATCTCAGTTATTCTAAAGGCTAAATCAGAGGCTTCAAAGACAGCCAAGGGACATCCCAATCTGTCCCATCTCTAGACTTGGAGCAGAAACAAAAAAAGGGGACCTGAACTAAAAAGCTTGCAGTTGTCTGTTTCTGAAGACAAAAGAAAGCAGCTCCTCTAGATGGACTATTTTCATAGTACTGTCATAGTTCTGTCATAGTTCATGGAAATGACAGATAATTTTCAAAGGCTAGCATGGATGATATTTCTTACTGTTAGAAATACTAACATGATTTCATGCAGAAAAAAAAAAGGAAAAAATTTATTCCCTGGTCTGCTTGAAAACTGCAATGTTGCTATAGGCAACGACTTGGTACCAGCAGCTTTGTCATAAAAGCCAAGTTGCAATAATTCATAAATGGTAGTCTTCAAATAATTTTGTGGAAAGTCAGATGAACATAACCAGTGATTAAAAAGCAGAATTACTACACAAAAGACTGCCAGTACCACTGCACTACCGTTATTTCAAAACAGGGAAGACAGAATGTGCTGCAGATCACGAGCCCTATTCTATATGGACTGCATTTTCCAGAGTAGCAGTCTTTGACCTAAAAGCATTTTTAAGGACCTCATCTCAATGACTAACTAGAGCCTACTGTTGCTGAATTTAGGAGCAGGGGTTGGTTGTAATTTCTGTAACTCTTTAAAGCTTGGAATATTTTTCTGATGTGGTGAAATACCTATGAAATTTTCTACCAATTTCTGTTTAGTCCTGGGAACAGGAACTCTTTAATCTTCTGTGGTCCAGGTGGCTTCCTGTACTCCTCCTTTCTCTATCCATGAGGGTATTTTTCTGAATCAGAAATTGAACAGCTGTGTACTTTAATAAATGATGATGGTATGTCTCCTCTTCCTCCTTCTGTCTATCTCCTCTTTTTCTGTATTA
>WEIT01037368.1:940-11458 GCA_013389985.1 Dryoscopus gambensis | reverse complement strand
TGAAGCTATCTTTCTTAAAAGCTCTAACATGAGATTCCTTTGCCAGTCTAACACTGTTGAATATGTCATTATGAATAGATTTTTTTTCTTTATTAAATATATGGTCAGAATGAATAAGTAAAGGCAGAAGTTCCCTTTAGCAGATTTCAACACAACATCTGGATGACGCAGAATAATGTCTGCAAAACTTTACACATATTTTCTGCATCCTGCAGGATACACCAGGTGGGTGCTTGTAAGATGTGATGCCTTCTTAAAGAGAACTAGTTTAACCATAAGTTTTTTGTACTATTATTTTATAGATATTTGCCTATTATTTGCTCATATTGGTCACCCTTTGACCAATTTTTCCCTCTATTCAACATCACCTTAATTAAAAGACGTCTCAAAACCAAGGAGTGGCACTCACTTTCAGAGGAAGGCAGATTGTGGTACCAAATCACTCCTGTATCAGTAAGTCAGCTTTATATATTCAGCTGTGATTTCTATAAAAGCTCTTAGACTTTGCTATTCTGCAGCTCACCTTGCCAGCTGGAGGGGTCCAGTACTTGGGTTCTTAAAAAAAAAACAAACAACCACCAGCCTGGAAGAGAATGGCTCCGTTATTTTCTAACTTCAGGTACGCCTCAGCCATTAATACAAAAAAAATTCTAGGCAGGTTCAGACAAAAACTAGCAAAAATTACTAAGTAGAGTGTGGGTTAAATAGTACGTTAATTGTAGGAATAAGGAGTGCCCATTTGCTTTATACCTTATGCTGACATGTACTTCATGAGAAAGAGAAAACTCTCAAGTGAAAAGGCACAGGAGGCACTAAAAGTTCTAAGACTAGGCTCTCAGCACTGCATTTACAGATATACTACATTCCTTGCCTCACATACAGAGTGACCAGATTCCCACCACTCTACCGACCGGATAGGATACCAAGATACAGCTTATAACCCCTTAAATAAAGTGAACCCTCGCTAAATTTTGGAGTGACATTTTCTGTCCACACTGCCTACTCCCTGACCATTGAATAGCTTCTTCACCAACTGAGAACAATCTAACACACAAGATAGGATGGCACGGAAGTCTCCAAGTCCATTTGGACTCAGCCACATCTAGGCTCCATCAGGAATTTAGAAAGCAAGGGGGTCTTCTCTCAACCTTGTGACTCAGTGGGAGGGTCTCACCCTTTTACATCCTTACTGTTTTCCATCTCTGGTCTCTGTGTAAATCTATATCCGATTTTGCTTTGTGTATTTCATCCATGTATTAAGTAATAGAGTGAATCTTGCCATTGAACTTTGTTAGTCACAAAATTAATATTAAACCTGCTTTTCCTAATACCTTTGACAGTGATGTTTTAAGTGACCTAATTCACTCATGTGAAGGTCACTGTTACATGTGATGGAGCTCTGTTTTCCTGAGGATAGCTGAATGCCTGCCTGCCCGTGAAGGAAGTAGTGAATGAATTTCTTGTGTTGTTTTGCTTGTATGCACAGCTTTTGCTTTACCTGTTAAACTGTCTTAATCTCAATCCACAAGTTTCTCACTTTTATCCTTCCAATTCTCTCCCTCATCCCACTGCAGGGAAATGAACAAGCTCTTCAGTGGTGCTTAGATGCCAGCTGGGGATAAACCACAACATTAACCCTCTAGGACTTCCAGTAGAAGGGCTATTTTCCTGATATAGAAAGCTCCTCAGGCAGCTGCACACTCTCAAACTTCAGTACACATCACAGATGGTGCAGAAGCTCCTCCTCTTGACTGAAGGACACAGAAACCTGTCAGCTATATTCTGCACTGCACACACAAGCAACAGTCCCTACTGAGACATTCAGAAGTTACTGGAGATGTCCAGGATCACTTATAGTTTATGCCTTCCATCCCTTCTGTCTGCTCCCTCAGGTTTCCTCTGAACAAGATGGGAATGAGAGAGAGATGGGAAAAGAATAAAAACAAGTATTTTTAAACTTAAGTTATTCCTGTATTTCCTACTTTAATTCTAGATGTTACTTTTTTCAGTACAAAGCATTTCTCAAAAATTACTGTTAAAAAATGTACACGTCTCAGGTATCAGTGGAGTAAGGGACTTCCAGAAAGCACCTGGTCTAGAAGTCTTTCTTAGACAAGCACAATACTAAAGCAAAAGTGAACAACTGAATTGCAGCTAAGCCTGCCTGGATAATAACATAATAAACCAAACAATTATCTTTGATGGAAAACACATTAGGTATAACATTAAAAACTCTGACAATAAATGTCAATTTGCCCTGTAGATACCATTAGTATTTTAGGAGTAATAAAAATTTCCAGTAA
The DNA here is from genome assembly GCA_013389985.1 of Dryoscopus gambensis. Classification (NCBI taxonomy): domain Eukaryota; kingdom Metazoa; phylum Chordata; class Aves; order Passeriformes; family Malaconotidae; genus Dryoscopus; species Dryoscopus gambensis. The sequence goes on along the minus strand of WEIT01037368.1, from coordinate 9,155 downwards.
TTGTGCACTGGTACGTTCTCATATTTGTATAGAAAGTACATCCCTTGGGATTTTCTTTTTTACTGAGAAAAATAGTAGTCCAACAACAGCAGGATTTGAAATAATTTCTTTCATGGTTATTAATTATATACCTCTTCTTCCCATTAAAGACTTTGCATAGAGAATATTTTTTCTTAACTGCCAGACAGATAGCTAAACCAATAAATCCTACTCTCTATTTTAACTTCCCTACACTATGCAAGCATCAAGCCGGGAATAAGCATTTCAGAGCCAACAAAGTCAGTCTGCATACCAGTGATGACATAACTGTCAAAACTTTGGGGTTAGAAAAGTCTAACAAGCAAGCGAAGATCAATTTTTTTCCATCACATCTCCATTCTTCATGGTTATTTTACTTGATCCATTGCAGAATGGGTCAGGTTGGAAGGGACCACAAGGGAACATCTGGTCCAACCTCCCTGCTCAAGCCGGGTAATCCCATAGCCCATGGCACAGAATTGTGTCCAGACAGTTCTTGAACATCACCAGTGAGGGAGACTCCACAACCTCTCCGGGCAACCTGCGCCAGTGCTCGGTCACCCACCCAGTGAAGAAGCTATTCCTCATGTTCAGGTCGAACTTCCTTGTACCAGTTTCTGCCCACTGACTCCTGTGCTATTGCTCAGCACCGCTGAGCAGAGCCTGGCTCCATCCTTTTGTCACCCCCGCCTTTAGATACTTATAAACATTTGACTCCATGTCCCTCTGGACCTGAGGAGCCCAGAACTGGACGCAGCACTCCAGATGAACCTCATCAGGGCTGAATAGAGGGGCAGGATCACCTCCCCTGACCTCCTGGCAAAGCTCTTCCTAATGCCCCCCAGGACACCACGGGCCTGCTTGGCCCCCAGGACACACTGCTGGCTCATGGACAGCTCGCTGCCCACCAGGACCCCCAGGTCCTTCTCCTCAGAGCTGCTTTCCAGCAGATCAGACCCTAGTCTGCACTGGTGCCCAGGGTTATTCCTTCCCAAGTGCAGGACCCTGCAACTTCTTTTACTGAATTTCAGACATTTCATTGTTCTTTAGATGTAATATACTAATACAAAAAATATAAATTTTGCTTGTATCATCTACCTGATTATCTTTCTTTAGCTGTTCAGAGTAGGTGTACATAAGATCATGGATGCTAGTCTATTTCTCACAATTATCTTAACAATTAAAGAGTGGGACTAAGCAGGAAAAGAAATCTATCTCTTCAAACACATTTTATTCATACCATTCACTAACAAATGGAAAAATAGAATAAAGTATGTTAACTTAAGCAAAACATAGCTGTAGTAATATGATACGAGCTTAAACTAACAAAGGGCTAATTAATTGCTAAGGCTAGAACAATTATTTATTGTAAACAGTGTGTTTACATGAATCTGCCTAGCTTTTCTGCGTGTCACCTAGCATTACTTGTATAATAGAATAATCCAGAGCTCTACAATCAAAAATACCCTGAAAGGGAGAGACTTGCAGTTTGTGTGCAAACACATTTACAATTAATATGATGTAAATGTATGCTTCAAGCATAAACTGAGTTTAAGACCTGTGTTTGCATACAGGTGATGGAAGTGTTGTATATGCTGGCATGTACATAATTATAGCAACAATTATACTATTACGCTGTTAGGAATTTTGAGGGAAGAAAACCGCCATGTGAGGATAATGAGTGATTTATAAGGAAGCGGCATAGAAAACTACAACTTTCTTCAACCAGAAATAATTAAAATTGCAATGCTTTTTCTGACCACTCTAGCATGCCTATAGCTTTATTCTTCTACTTAAGAGAGGCAGAATAGAATAAACTATTTTAATTGGAAGGGACCTACAATGATCATCTAGTCTGCTAGATCAACTGCCTGTACACTTCAGGACATAATTCAATTATGTTGTTAAGAACATTGCCCAAATGCCTCAAACAGTGACAGCTGGGGGCATTGACCAACTCTCTAGTAAGCCTGCTCCAGTATTTAACTGCCCTCATATTAAAAAAATGCTTCCAAATGTCAGTCTGAACCTGCCCTGGCACAGCGTTGAACCACTCACAAATCTCATCACTGGGTCCCAGGGAGAAAAGATCAGCACCTCCTTATCCACATCCCCTCCTCAGGAAGCTGTACAGGGCAATAAGGTCACCCCTCAGCCTCCTTTTCTCCAAACTAGACAAACCCAGAGTCCTCAGCTGCTCCTCACAGGACACTCCTTCCAGCCCTTTCACCAGCTTTTTTCCCCCAGGTCTGGACATATTCAGGGACCTTCACATCCTTAAACTGTGGGGCCCAGCACAGCACACAGGACTCGGGGTGAGGCCGCACCACGGCTGAATCCAGCAGGATGATCCCGATCACAGCTGGTGCTGCTGTGTCTGATGCAGCCGGGATGGGGTTTGCCCTCCTGGCTGCCCGGGCACACACTGCTGACTCACACTGAGCTGCTGCTGGGAGCTGACCAAGGCTTCCAGGTCATCCTGTTTGTTTCTCACACTGCATGTGTTGGTGTACAAGCATGTCAAAAACAAAGAAAGATACATATATATATACACTGAAAAGTACAATATATTAATTCAAAAGAGCTAGACATTGATACATTTCTTCTCCAGATCTGAGCTCTACATTCTGTATAGCTGACAAACTCCCCTTTGCACATAAAATGGAAACAGAAGGGAAAGAAATAGAGATTGAGCCATAAAGGCAGAAAACCTTCAAAGTGGCACATGGTCTAATCCTGAATAATTGGTTTTGCTGTAGGCCAATTCCAGTATGAAGTCAACAGCTAAGTTTGAAAAATCTTCACTTTAAAAAAAAGCTATATTAATGAAATTGTATTTGCACTAATAATCTGATGGAAAAACTGTAAAACAATAAAAAGTGACCAAGCTGTTCAAATAGACTTTTGAACATACAGCTACAGTTTTGCCTAAGAAAGCTAAGTGTTTTCTTATGCATAAAAGCCATTCATCATGGAGTACTTCAATTCTGCTCTTTTGAAAATATCAGGAAAAAAGTGGACAAAATTGCATTTGCAAATTGGTCTTTTTCAAAAAAAAAAGCCACATAATTAATTGGAAAGCTATTGACAGAAACATTATCGAGGTTTTACTTATTTATATACTACAGAGTAAATAATTTTTTCTGTAATCCCTTGCCTGTACTTGTTTCTGAGAGAAGCAACACAGCATTGTTTCTAATTTTCCAGTCAGTAACACCTTTCCAATTTCACTGTCTAGTTGCAGGCATTCAGTAATAAGGAAATATTTTGCTGATAATTCTGGAGGAACACTTTTGGGGGTTGTAGCTATTTTAGTTAGGCAGATCTTGAAAGTAAAAGTGAAGTGCTTCCTAGTAATGTTTACAGAGGCAAACTGCTAACATTAATTTTTTTGATTAAATATCTCAATCTTTGTTCAGACAGCATTATCACACCAAGAATTCTTTTAGAATCGTTGGCAAAACTAAGTTTTGGGTTTGTGAAGAATACTCCAATGGAAACACAAAATTTTTTGCTCTTTCCAATGTATTTCTCTTGTCTTCATATGCCTCTGGCACACAGCTTCTCCATGTATTGTATTTGATTAAATAACAGCTTGAAAAACAGCAAGTAGAAATAATTCAGTGTAAACATCTTGAACAAAAATTAGAGTGCGTACCACCAGCCGGACATACAGGAAACAAGTAATCTTAGACCACCACTGTTTCATTAGCCCTCATGGCTCAAAAAGACTGCAGAGGAACAGAAAACTTTACACTTTTCAGTTTTGATAAGGGGAATGTAATGATTCACTTTGGGTGAAGAAAGGCAATTCAAATCTGCAAAATGATGTATGTGTGACAATTTCCTTCAGTCTAAAAATACCCTCCATTTAACATTCATTTATAATTCTTTCAGGAATTAGAGTACATATTGTCTAGAGGATATTAAATTAGTCAAAATGGAAATCAGCATTTTATGTTAGCATATCAGATGCTTTCAAAGGAGTCATGCTCTCCACCTTTTTATATAAAAGCATATTTTCTTGCTTGGAGACAATTTATAAAAAGCATTATTTCCCACAGTAGATTTGATTGACAATAATTACCTGCACAAGAAGGGTTTTCAAAATCTGGCATATTTAATTCTGGAGATTTCTTACCTTTCTTATTTTTTATTTATTGTTTTCTTTTGAGTTTTTGTTTGTTTGGGTATTTGGTTTTGGCGGGGGTTTTTTGTTGGTTCCCCCCCCCCCATAGCAGTTGCCCTAGGAAATCGTGTCAATACATACACCTTGGATTTTGTTGCCAGTCTGATCTTCACAGATCTGAGAAAAGAACACCCCTAAGCACAGTCTGCATGCAATTTACTGTTCAGTTAAGAAACTAAAAGAAAGGCTACGTGTCTGTTTCCCTAATCAGAGCAAAACTCTAAGCAGGCTTCCCCACTCATTTTTCTGTATGTTTTCAGAAGATTAAGTCCTTCCACCAGCCAAGTATTTTAAAAATATCATGATACTTCAAAGACGGGTGATGTTAGTTTTTAAATTCATGATGCTCCTAGTAATTCAATTTCAAAAAGGTAAACTCAACAGACATCAGGCGTAAGTTTGACTGTCACATTTTTAGAGCATCTGCTTCTCTTTGTCTTTCTTTAAAACTGCTTTTCAACCCAAGCTAGAACTCCAAACCTAGGCATAGCAGAAAATTTGCCTCCTAAAACACCATCCTTCCCCCTTTTTTTATCTTGTGACGTGATATTCTGCTGCCATTTACCATAGTTTCCCCTGCAGGTACGTAACACTGGAGCCTTTGGACACTTTTGGAGACTTACAAGGGATGGCAGACAGGGAACACCTAGACCCAAGGACAGCAACCCATAAGTGCAGTTACTAATATTTATATGAATGGCAAAGAAAGTACAACTTGTGGCTAAAAAGCATACATCCTTCTTCAAAGCAAGTGGAAGAGGAAGATGCAATAGACAGCAGCAGAAAAGTCTCACTTGGTGCAGAAGCTGGACAAGTAGCAATACAAGCTCTGGGTTTGGCACTTGTGCAGGCCCTGGAAAGGGTTCCTCTATGTAGGTGCTGCTCTGCCCCACCCATCCATTTAAGGATCTTCTATATCTTCTCTATATCTTCTATAAACCCAGGTATACCCTAATACTTCTCCTCTAACGCAGACCAGATAGCAAGTGAGGCTGAACCTCCGCCATCACACATCTCCCCTGCTGCAGCAGCAATCAGCAGCCCCCACTCAGCCTGGACCCAACACACAGGACCACCTCCTTGCTCCACACCACCCAGGTGCAGTTGTGTTCCCCATTTGCTTCCCCGCCACCAGTCATAGTAACGGCTACTTCTGAATAGTCTGTTACCTGAGAAATTGAACATAACAACAAAAAAAACCCTTTTCCTTAGGTAAGAAGATCACAGTATCAGAAAAATGCCCATCCACAGCCTAATACTGAGTGAGCACTAAAGAACCTTACCATAAGCAGAATCCAATACACTACATAGAAAACACTAACAAAATTGAGGCTGAAGACTCTCTGGTGCATTTCAGTACAAAAACCTGAAGCAAAGCCAGTAACACACCAGTAGGAGCCCCACAGCTGAAGGTGTGGAGAACCTTGAGGCAGGGTGGAGTGACACAGATTTTGTTCTAGCACACAACTTCTACGTCCATCTTCAGGAACTGACTGCTGTCAGCAGCAGAACTTCAGCCATGTGCTTCAGAAACTAAAAATGCTTCAATGGTTGTTTGTCATGCTACTTCAAACTGAGGCTGCAGGAAATGCTGAAGGAGATGGAATAAATCAGTCATACAGTTGTCACCTATAGAAATGCCTAAACAGGCTTCCAGTTGTCTCTTGAAATGAGAGACGTGTAGATCTTTGCTATTTAATAATTACTTGTTTTTAAGAGTCCTCCAAGCCAAACCCTGTTAATATAAATAAAAGTAGGACTAAACTAAGAGAAGCAATCAAAGGACAGATAGTGAAAACAGACATAGCAAATTAACTATTTTTAGAATTTACTGCTATCTTCCAAAATGTCCTTAAGTTACTCTATTAAGAATATTTACTTATGTACACAAAAGACAGCATGACAAAACAATTAAGCTGTATAATGGTCCACATAGTAGTAGCAATGAACATTCTTCATTTTTCTCAACTGTTTTCATGCATCTGCGGACAGCACAAATGATCAAATCACCTTCTGCTTCAGGGTAGATTTTGGGGAAAGGATAAATTAACCGCACCTTTTCCTTGCACTTTGCTTTAGTTATGACCAAAAGTAAAGACAGATAGACTGAAATTTACACTGAGCCATTCTGAATTTTTCCTTCACAAGCAATCACAGACATTCTTAAGCCTTACCACAGACAGAGCAAGCTTAAGTATTTAAGACATCCAAGACAAGAGTGAGCAATAGTAGGGATGGCCACTTTACAGGTATCGGTCCACACCAGAAGAGAACTGTCCAGTCATAAAAACCCACAGCATATAGCCAGCTCCCACTAGAAGACTTCAGAACCAATAAAAATACCAGGGTGAGCTGGAGAAGTAGCACATAGACATAATGTACTGCAGCAAAAAAATCTTCATGAAACAGAATGAATTCAGAACACTCACACCAGCAATCTTAATTTTATTTATTAAACAGGCAGATTGTTTTAACTTTTATCATTCTTCATGAGGTATTTTTCAATATGAGCTCTATTCACATTTACTAATCACTGAATGTAAGACAGGTAGCCTACCAGGAAAAAACCATCTTGATAAAAGAGAATTATGTTACCTTCCAGCTGAGCATAACGAAGACAGTCAGCTGATTTAACATAACTTCCTAAATTTAATAAGATAATAACAAGTGGTAATCAATGTAGAGAGAAACATATAATAAGAATTTTAAGACCTGCATTTAAACTGCAATGCCATTTTAAGTAACAGTCACTTAGTCTTCTTTATTTACATAAGCAGGTTATCTCTGTTACTGGATGACTGGCTATTTCAGTTAAATACATATCTGCTCTTTTGCAGTGTAACATAATTACTCTGGGTAAAAGAACTGCTGTAATACTCCTGAGATGTTAACTTGCCCTCATCCCTTAAAAGATTAGAACATAAAATCAGGAAAAACTCAGAAACCTCAAAGGAAGTATTAAAAAGCATAAATAACAACACCACTGAGAAGAGCTAAACTAAATCCGTGACACGCTTTCCTCAGGTAACATAAATAGGGTGCACAATCATGTGCTCACAAACGCCACTGACACAGCCCCAACATACATAGGAAAACTATTTAAGACAGCTAAGACAGCCCCAAACATGCATGCCCTTTCACAAACAGATGACAATCATTTATCTCAATTTTTAGTCTGAACTCATCAAAAGATTCTCACAACACTTCCCAGTAATAAGGACAAATTACTGTGACTTCAGAAGACATCAGTTACCTAAAGAGGTCACTGAGCAATATGTGCTAACATTCTCTTGGTACTGCCCATCCTTTAAACCACCTAATCCACTTAATCTCTATTTACTATCATATCTGCACATGAATACACAGCACCAGAGTGTTTCAAACCTGTAATTACTTTAAGAGACACAGTAAAGCTCATACAAATACATACATTAGTTATAGGAAACATAGAAAGTGCAACAATATGGTAAAGAAAATGCCAGTGGAACTGTCATTTTCTGAAAGTGGCATGTTACCAGCTTCAGCATCTAATTTCAGTCCCATCTTAAAAAAAGATACTTCACAGCAGCAGTCCTGCAAAAGTAGCAGTCTGTGGCACTAAACACACTGCACTTCAGACTCACGACATCCCAGAAAGGACGCACAGATTTGAACACATAGTGCCAGTGTAAGTGTTCTCCTTCATAAGATAACTTTGAAGGCTCTAGGCAAGAGGTGTATAGCACTTCTGTACTGGTTCTGGCTGGGATAGAGTTACATTTTTTCAGTGTCTCATATGGGCCTACCATAAGCTGATTCTTGTTACCTAGCCTCAGTTATCATGCTGGAAGCCAACACACCATATTTCCTGTGAACATACAAACTACAGCTTGTGAAAGTGTTTAAGCTCAAGTCTATGTATTTTCTACAAGTAAGAAATAAGTTTGCTAAGTTAAAGTGATTGATCTCCATTGTTATTTTAATGTAAATATCATAACTATTGAACTATGCAATTTTCACCTTTGTACC
>WEIT01037363.1:2100-23146 GCA_013389985.1 Dryoscopus gambensis | reverse complement strand
CTTGAAAAAGAATTGTTATTCTCAGTTGGTTATTTTATGAGAATTCTCATGTTTTTCATGTAGGAATCTGAGAAATTAACTTGTGGATCAGGTATGGCTAGCTAACTCAGTGCATTTTTATACAGAATCTCATTTAAAGAGAAAGGCTTTGTAATAAATAATAGTTGCGAAAAAAATATCTCCCAGAAATAAAAATTTCCTTCTCTTAGATTGGCTAACTTGCTGATTCTACTTCTACATCAAAACCTCTCTTATAGAGTAAGATTACATTGGGATAGGCTTGTTATCTATGTACATAGCATAATCCTTTATAAAAAATTAGTTTCTTGTCCAAATATATCTCTTGTGGCATTAACTTCTGCTATCTAATCAAGAATGATCTATTGTCTGTTTTCTGGGGTTTTTTTCCTTAAAAGCTTTGAATATCTTTTTCTCATTTCCTTGGAAGAAGTAATAGCTAACACATAATAGATAATAATAAAAACATTTTATTTGCTTTTGGGTGGTGGAAGTGTAAAACATTATGCTACACACGCAGTTACAGGTGTTGTATTAATTATTAGGTAACATGTACCTCTTAATTAAAGAACCAAAAAAAACCAACCAAAAAACAACAAAACCAAAACCAGTAACTAGAAAGAAGTCAAGGAGTCTAGAAAGTGCTCATGGAATATGATACCATTCAGAATCTGTTACAAGAAGAGCCTTAAAATTTGTTTTGAAATTAAAACCCTTTTTATGCTTATTGAGGGAGGAGGGTAGCAAGGAGACCTCAAATTAGAATATGAGTATTTAAACAAACTATTGGGTTTTGTTATGGGGCAAATCCAAAACCAAAAGAGGCCTATTTTTCTCATTCTGGTTTTCATATTAAAAAAGTGTTCCAAGAACAACTATTCTCATGAGGTTTTGGCTCAAGATGGCAGGAATTTTAGGAAAAAACAGATGATCTCACAAGACCTCCGACATCCAAAGCAGAAAAAAAAATATCACAAGTCAGTTTGTGCCACATGCCACTACTCAGGGCCAAAAATCTGCTGAGAACAGTCTAAAGAAATGTTGGGCTATTGAACCAAAAATAAAAATTTCTGAGTCTTTTTACTCTCAGGCTTAGAGTCTAAGCACAAATCTGACCACAAGATGAATATGGTCTCCTCAGAGTAACTCTCACATCTGTCATTGATGACCAAGTCTCACATCTATTGTTAGTGACCTACTGGCTGAAAAATAAGCATTCAAGGAAAGAATATAGCAAAAGGAGAATCCTATTACAAAGAGGGTAGTATATTTCCATATGCCAATAATTCAGCATCAAATTACAAATGATGACACAAAGCACTCAGATCTTTATTGTGGCAAGATGTGTGGGGAAGGAAGAGGGCAGAAGACAGTTTCATCGTAGATATGGTGAAACTGGTTTTGAACAGTAATTCTGGCCAACTTAGAATACTACTGTCTTCAGTTTCATGGTCAGAAAAAGCTGATAAGGTTCACAAACACCATTTAATTTACACACACTCGATATCACGGACACAGTTGCGTATGGATTCTGTTTGAGCTGTGTGAATATTTACGAGTCTATTTTCAAAAATAAGGTGCTTGACATGTAGTTGACATTAAATCACAGTTAGGTGGGTCTGAAAACTATATAATGCTATAAAAGGCTTTCAGTACCATGTTCTCTGGACCAGAACTTCGATAGGTGCAAGCTGGTGTGTATCCATTTATTTCAGTGTCTATTTTATGTCTGCTTTGAACCCGATCTTATACATTTATTGTACACAATCATATTCTCTGATTTTCTAAAAATAGCACCATAAGATTGAGCGATGTTGTCAGTTTTGGAACAGGATTTTCTGTAACATTTTGAAATTTTACTAAAGTGAGAAAATAGAACATGGAAAACTTTTTGCCAGATTTTTAAGTTATGAGTCGAGAGAGGGGATCATAGAAGGAAATAGCATATCAACTCATGAGTGGAAGACAGATACTTATGACATGATTCACTGTAGCCTTGTAGAATGAAAGTGGGATTAATAAAAAGTGTGCAGAAGAGTGTGCAAACTGTTGCATCCTCTGAATTCAATGAACATGACGTGGAAAAGTTGTTTGGATGCTTTATTATGTGTGGATATTCTATAAAAAGTGCTAGTCTGGAAGTAAAAGCGGCCAGAGATAAAGATGAGCATGATGGGATTGACAGTACAATTAAACTTGAAAACCTCTTTTTATGTTACACATTAAAAATCATGTTCGAACCAATAAAAAGAATGAATAAACATAGTATCATTGTATGTGTATTATGCATCTATAAAAGTAGAACACAAGACTCAACTATAGAATTTCAGTGGTGTTTAGTTATTATGAGAGATATGACTATATTGCAGGAGAGGTTTGGGATAAAATAACCTTCAGGTTAAAACATGCCCTTAAATAAGTCAGTGGAGGCATTAATTTTCTTAATTCAAGCTTCTTAGGAGGACTTCATTCTCTTAAATATATTACAAAAGAAAAAGGGATTAGGATGAAGAAAGGTCAATAAAGAACAAATAGATCTCTCCAGTAACTGAAGGAAAAACTCATTTGATCCCCTGGGTACCACTGAGTTTCAACCCTATGTTTTCCGGTCCCCTTTTGCTCTTGTGACTTGTGCAGAGCTGATTTGCTGTCCCTCAGGAAGTGCTTGGTTCATGTTTCTTTCCTGTAACACCCTGGTTATTGGCACTATTCCTCCAGGAGGATTCAAATGGGCAGTCTGGGAAGGACCGGGGCTGAAACCCTTACATGGCTGCATTAAACAGGGGACCACCCAGCAGGATACAGCCAAAATAACATGCAAAGTTATACCCCTTTGAATTACTTCAGGTGGGTTGAAGACAGCATGTGAGATACCTAGATGGAAAAACTCATGACTTTGCAGATCAATCCATGGACCAAACAAGATACCTACTTCCATTTTATTCACATGAAGGAACTGACACCTCTGGCTCTAACCCTGATTATAATTGCAACATCTTCTTGCTGCAGTGGCATAAAAGCATAGTCAGTGATTCCTTTTTATGGCAGAGGACAATTTTTCAGACAGCCTAAGGGGAGACACAAGAAGAGACAATTTGGATTATTTTCCAGCTGTAAATGTCTTGTGTGCAGCAAGATGGGAGTACCTTCACTCTCCCTCTCTCCCTCTGCTCCCGCAGTGTTGCCCTGAGATGCCAAACACCAGAAGTTTCAGAAGGGAGGCAGAATATGATATGTAACTAGGTGTCTCTGTGTTATTACCTTTTTGATCCACCTCAGATAGGTGGGGGATACACTAAACTGGGGTACCAAAAAGACAATGTAATTGAGCTGATTTGCACATACAGTGAATGGATTAATGAAGTCAACTTTTACACCTACTCCTCATATGTTATTCTCAGAAAATATTTTTCTCCCTAGTGAAAAATATTACTAAACTATTTTTTTTCATTGTTTACAATTTTCCTACGAAATTCTTCTATCAGTATCCAAACTACCCTTTCTCTTTCAGCAGAAATGGGAAATTTTAAACAAAAAGCAATCTTAAAAAAGAAAAAAAATTACCATTCAACAGAAATCCATTATCTAAGAGAAAAAAAACAAATACTGCATTAGAATCTCTTGACTGACTGCAGTTTTCAGCCATTATATGGCTACTATTATTAATGCTTTTGTTATTATTAGCCCTGTTTGTTTCAGACAAGCAAACGCTTCCTAAAGCAACATTATAGAACAATATTTCATTAAATTAAAATCACTAAAATCTCTTAAAAGACATCCTATAATAGGAAAATATGAGAGAAATAGAACACTGGGAAGGCTCACACTGAATTTTAAAGCCCATCTGACTATTGTGTGACATATAAGCACATTGTGTTGTATGCAGCATTTTTACCCTATGCAATGGTTTAAAAATATTATGTTTTAGCTTTTTTCTTCCATTAAAAATTTCACAGAAAGTCATGCACGTTAATTGAAGCGGATGTGAGTGAAATGCGATCCTTGGATTTTATTATGTGAATTTAATTCAGGAAAAGGAGGAGGGGAACAGGGGGAAAAAGGCGCCTCAACAAATTGCTGTGGATTTAAATTCTTCATTTATATTAGGTTACCCAGAATGAAAAGGTGCCCAATGGATGTTAGATATAATAGCTAGAGCATTTAATATGATTTCTACTGCAAGAAAAACTGGACTAGATAAAAAAATCCATATCTTAATGATAGGTAAATAATCCTTTAGTATCACAGATGTACATGCTACAGGCAGGAACTCTGTGTTCATGAAAACTCTTTTATTCGTGTATGCCATTACTGCAGAGATATTGCTATGTTGGTAGATATATTCCTACACTGATAAATAGACTGCATAAACAATATGCCCCCCCATAAGCAAGATAATGCTAGTACATTCTAGCAATAATAGCTCCCCTGCAGGAGGCTAGATTTTTCCCTTTTTCTAAATGCTAACAAGAACAGTTCTAAGGTTATCCACGTAATGAAAAACAGGCGTAAAATAAGTGCGGTGCACAGAAGTCTCTTTCCCTCATCTCTTCTATCTCAGGTGATAATGCTGCAGATTTCCTCATCCCCATGTACTCTGATGGCATGTGTGTGTTCATGTGTCTCTGCGCATGTGTATAAGATATTTTCTTATTTAATAAATAAATGTGTGCACTTCCTCAGTGTCAATAAAGTTTTAGCCACCTGTGAGATCCCTGTATATATTGGATAGCTACTTCATTTCAAAGATTCTGATGAAGTCCATAATCCACGGGAATGTAGCACAAGTCCCTGCATGAGGTACTGTAGAGTAAGCTGCTAAGAATCACTTGCAGCTCTGCATGGAGCCACATAGTTCTCTTTGATAAGTTGCCTGACCTGAGAAAGCTGCAAATATGTCCATTATTGTGAAGACTGTTGAAAGAGTACTGGATTATTAGTCTGGCTAGTGACAAGATCTTGGAGACTGAGTTAGGTAACACACATTCTTGAACACGCTTTTAAAAAAGAAGCCTCTTAATTTGCAAGTTACTAAAAGACACAGATTTTTGAATGGTAGACTTCTAGCATCAGAATTTATGTCTTCATAATAGTTGTCTGGTTTTCGGAGGACCTAGACACAGACACAAAATACTGGTGTTAAGACTACTGCATACACAGCTTCTGTCTGTTCACACACAAGTGCACCAAGCTAGCCCTCGTTTACAGATACTTCCACTCTGTGCAAGCTGATGAAGGAACAGTCAAAGCCTTTGCCATTGTTTTGCTCCACCTTTGTTTGTTCTGGAGGAAATGGGATAGAAAAACACAGTCCCAGATGCAACTCTCACATTAGTTTACACAGCTGTATGAATGCCTGGCCAGGTAGAGGACAGTGATGTTGTGTACCTGGACTGTGCACTTAATTTGCACACCTGTGTTGTTGCCTGCAGGGCATGGTTCTTGCTGTATTGTGCACCCCAGCGCCGCTGCTGGCTCTTGCTGCTGTGCCTGTGGTAAGCGGTCTCAGGGCTCGCTATTGCCTCGTTTCACACCGTGCCGGTGGCCCGTAGGTCAGGGCTTCCCCTGGGCCTCGAGGCAGGTTCAATACAGAGAGTAGCCATATCTTATCACACTCTGAGATCAGTAAAATTCCACCATGGGGGAAAATTATTTGTTTCTGATGCATAGGGTCTCACATTTTGTCATGAATCAAACAGAAAGAGGAAGAGGAAGGAAGGAAGAGCTGGCACAGAAAACAGCCACTGATCTGTGTATTGCTTTGGAAATGCTCTGCTGTAGAAGCGCCCACATTGTTATCCATCTGCCTCTCCTCTCACGGAAACCACAGTAACAAACATAACAATGCATTAGCTTAGAGGTTTTTAAGGAAATGAATCTTGTTTTCCTTAAGTATGCTCCATTCTCTGCTTATAAAGGAATAGAGGTTGAGAGGAAGAATGTAGGCATATGAGTAGTTTAAGTACCATCATTCACAACACAATGTAAATCCATTTTTATAATTTCTATCATACAAAGGCTATCGCAAAAGGCTTTACTGTGTTAAATAAAGCATTTACAGAAGAATATAAAAACATTAATAACAAGATGGAGATAACATTCAGAAAGTCAAAAGACAAAGCTTTTTAATTTTTATTTTTAGGTTACGTATGGAAAATCATGGGTATTCAGGTAGGCAGAGAAATAGCTGTCTGTTCCAAATGACTGCGGGTAGGAGGAGGAGAACATTTTTCACCCAGGAATGGGAAAAACACTGGTATCAGATAGCACTAACAGAAAAAAGACCTAGAAGAAGACAACGGGACAAGTGGAAAAACATGGACAAGAATTCATTCAGACCAGATTAAATTCCATCCAATGGAAACAAGTTTTCACCCCTGGGGTTAGAAGCCAAAGCATTTGGATTGACGTAGTATGTAAAGCAAAACTTGCTTTCACATAAACTTCCAATAAGTTTTCATGAGAAATCCAAAATTCAGTCTGAGTTTGCCATAAAATGTAACCAGATCCATAAATTTTTTCATTCAGATAAATCTAAGTTCCCTTCTGTACATCTCATTATCCTGGAAAACAAGTTACAGAGGGTCTGAAATCCCTATTTGAATGGTTCTACACCAATTAAGCTTCAGAGACACAATTGCCCTGTTCTCCTATTCATCAGGTTTTGACAACATTTCCCCTCATGAAACATTAACACTATGCAGAAAAAAGATATTCTATCTCACGAAGGATTTAAGAATTCAAAACTAGTTCTGACTTTGAGGAAAAATTAAGTTGTTGTCAAACTCTCCATGAAGTGAAATAATTAGAAAGTAATAATTTCGGGGCATTCACAATATAACATTGGCTTAATTTTTAATTTTGATAAAATTTATTACCTGAATTTTAAAAAGTTGGGGTTTTTTTCAAGTGTCAAGTCCAAGGGTTTCATTCCAAAAATGTAGGAATGGGATGTTTTGGCATCAGCAGAAGAGTTTCCTGGTTTTTCCCCTAAATGAAGTCGTTGCAAAACCTGCCCAATTTCACAAAGATTTTGATTTTTTGACAGAATCTTAGACTTCAAGAGAATATAGGACTATTGAATTTTCTTCAGCCTGCTATGACCCAATGGTGTATTTCAAAATTTTAATATTACCTCATAAATCAACAGAAAATCAGATCTGGCTGTTGATGAATGTTGATAATGACTAAAATGCAAGAGTAAAACTACACATTGCTGGGAATCTACTATTTCAAGTGGCAGAGAACATGCAAGAAAAACTGATCCCAGATGAACTCCCCAACATTCAAGCCCTGAAAACCTGAAAAACATTAGATTAGATTAGAGACTACTGACTTTGCAACTGTGTCCTCAAAGCTACAGGAGAAACTAGACCTCCTGAGCTGATTCTGTGTACTGTCTCTTCAATACATCATTACTGAAAAGAGGAGTTACATAGGAACTGAAATTCTGGTCACCCACTGCCTGTGGCACTCATCATTCACAAATTTCAATTGCAAGACAGTGTATTCTTGAAGTCTGGAAAGAGATGACACATCAGAACTAATAAATGCGGAGAAAGAATTGTTTAATTTAGGTCATTAAGTTACTTATAATATATTACAATACTCACAAGAACTCGACAACCTTGCATTTCTGTGAATTGTTATATGTTGTATGTATTCCTGATATATTCTTGTTAGCATTTGAACACTCCTGGGCTCTTGTACCTGCTGCCCTCAATTACTTCAACAAGGAATAGCTCTTTCTTTGCTCTGTTACCACTTCCACCTGCTGGAAAGGAGGGAAAAAAGTCACTGTACAGGTGTCATGGGTTAGCACAGCTTGGAGTTTTAGTTAAAAAAAAAAAAAAAATTCCACTAGTCATGGATGTTTTTTGTAAGGGGCTGTTGTAACTTCCTCCAGACCTGATAGAACTAATCAATTGGCTAATTTGAATATTGACAACTCTGTTAAGCTACTTAAGAAGCTGGTTACACCTCTGTAAAAGACACATTTAAAGACAAACAAGCCCGGAAATCGCTCTCTTGCTTCCCGCTCTTGGACAGGTAACTGGGGGCCCACTTGGCCCGACAGGCTGGGCTGGGCCTGGCTGCCTGGCCAGCGCGGCTTGGCAACATTGTGGCTGTGCTCCGTGCAAACCCGTCCTGCTCCGTTAGAGCAGCCCCTTGTCTCCATGTGGGCCGGGATGGCCGCCCCACTGCTCTGGTGCAGCCACTCGTGTGACTAACAGAGACAGGTAAGTTCCAGCTGCAAAGCCCAGGCCCGGGTAAGAGTAACCCTTTCAGCGCTGTAAGTTCCCCAGAAGAAATGAAACGTGCACACATCCGTCCTCTCCCAGGTCAGAGGAAAGGGAAAGGCAAAGGCACGTGAATAGACACCATGATAGTGACACCAAAGTCAGTGAAGAAGAAAGAGCTGAAGCCCAGAGAGAGGAGACAGAGGAGATGCTGCAAAACCTAGAAGCTGAAATTCTTTTGTAAAGCCATGGTGATGGACTGTGATACATCAGAGAACTTCTTGTAATTTCGTTATAAGCGTGGGGGGTAGAGCATTCAAACTGCCACGAGCAAAGGTGTCTGTGCTGAAATAAGTAAATGTTGAAGCAGCTGTGATCCTATGAGATGCCTGAACAGAGAGAGATAGTGATGAAGTGAAGACCCTTGCTCCCAGGGAAGAAGAAGACCTCTGTTCCTAGAGATGAAGATGATCCGAGAGATAGATGAAGAGAACGTTTGCTCTTGAACAGCTCATCCTTAAAAGAGTACCCCATTAGCTAAGATTGGACCCTCGAAAACAGATGTGGGGAAAGCTGTCAGTTGAGGGAACGGACTCACACATGGCCAACAGAGAACCTACCTGGGCGGCTGTTGTGCTGTGACATTGAAGCCACGAGAAAACTGTTTCTTGTGGAGAATCCCCATAGCATGGGCCAAAGAGACTTCTCTCACTAAGTGAACTGATGAAAGACTATTATAGAGGTGGTAAACTGACTGAAATAATCCCAAGTTTGTGTCTTTATGTTTTAAGTGGGAGGAGGGAGGAGGATGGGGGGAGGAGAAATGTTCTGAAGGTTTATTCTGACCTTATTACTCCTTTTTTCTTTTAGTTCTGTTAATAAACTTCTTTATAGTCTTTAAAGTTTGGAGCCTGCTTTGCATTCCTCCTGATTCTTATCTCACAGAAGATAAAAAGTGCTAACAAAACCACTACAACAGGTAAATGGGAGTCCTGAGATATTTTCACTTACTGAAAGATAGGAAACATCAGAAATCCCTCCCTCTTGAAAGCACTAGAGAACAGAGTTGTTGAAATTTTTATCAGATTTTGAGACATTTAAATTCTATAACAAAAAGCTTATTTATTTTGAAACAGAGTTGATTGGTGCAGTGACAACATGGCTGGAGTCAGTAACTCCTGGGTTATCCTCTTCTTTCCATCTCACTAGCTGGTCTTGCGCAAAGCTTTCTGTCAGATTTGGGAAAACTTCTGTCCCAGTTTCCTCACCTGTAAAACAGTCTAGGCTGATAAACACTTTTCTCCAAGGCAGCTCACTGGGCTTTGTGGGATTCTTTGGATGATGCTTGTAAATGTAAATGAGTTCTGTGAATGTCAAAAGTTCTTACATTATAATGTCATGACTTTACGTACAGTTCAGGAACTTTATACACAGATCCCAGGGCAGACGTCATCCTGGGAAATAGAAGGGCTGGAGGAAATAATGGAGCAAGGAGGAAAGGATGCTTGAATGGAAAAAAAGAAAATTACTTGTGGGGGAGACAGCACCATGAGGGTTTCTGCTGTCTACAGTTTTACCCAAAATAATCATCTGTGCTGCCATTCCAGCCAGAAACAGGTTGCAACTTCATATAAGCACTCACAGAACTGGGGCTTGAAGAAAACAGGAAATAACACACATTTTTTTGTGGGAGAGATTCTAGCTGTTGGGAGCACTATTCACTTCATGGTGGAGCATGGGAGAACCATAGGGTCCTGTGTGGGAGTCCTCCAAGAAAAAAATCCCCTTTACAGTCTGTTTCATCTGAGTCATTTCTCTTTTGAATCATGAGGTTGATTACACTTGCCTTCGGCACTTTACTAACCCATGATAAAGATGTAGCTTGAAATCCCCTCAGCACTTCCTCTGGCTGGTTTTATTGAGCATATGGGGGTAGACAAAATCCTAACCTGCCCAAATATATTCTTTTTTGAGGAGTTAGACACCTACCCCCTCTAGAACTGAGAGAATGCTGCCAGACTGTGTCTGTCCCCTCTGAATAAGGTGTAATTTTCCACAAGTCCCTCCCACCTTGGGAATGATTTTGTAAAGCCTAAAATAGACTGCTGCCTGCCCTACCTGTGAGGGGAAATGGAGCTGAGAGGGTAGAGACTGAAAATAGTTTTGTCTGTTGTGGTGAATATAACTTTAGTGAACCAGCACCATCAGCCAAGTTTCTCATTGTTGCTTTCTAGGTGCTCTAATCTCTGCATGCTTATTTTTTAAACAGCTTTCCCCATTCACCTGGGTTCATGAGGTAAAGAAGGCAGGAAATTTATAAAGTTGGAGTGTTCCCATAGATTTACTGTAGGAGAACTGCAGCTTCTTTTTTTTTTCTGAAAATAAAGGTCCATTTGAAAAACAGTGTCTGTAACAGTGGGGTGTGCACAGTAGATGGAATTTTTTGATGGTTTCAGTGGGAATTAAGCACCTCTTAAAATTGCATTCATGAAACTGTAATCAGCTAAAACTGCATAGGATGTACACTTAACCTTGGAAATTTCCCTTTATATATATCACCTGAGGAAAGGATTAATCTTGAATTTGAGACATGTGCCTCTCTCATCTGTAACCATAAGGATAATGTTTAATATCCAAGAAGGAATTTAATATCTTGCCATTTTAAATAAAGAATTATAAAATGTTCTAACAAATATTTTCTGCTTTGCTGAAAGAAAATGTGGTTCTTATGGAACAGAATTGAAATAAAACCAGATCAAGAATAAGTATTTCAGATGTGGCAGAGAGGAGAGCATGCAAATACTCTGGGATGTGACAAAAGAGCTGCATGATCTTGTAGCAGTAGGTTTATGGTGCTGACAGCTCTAGCTCAGGTTGTTAAACAGTCTCCAGTGGAAATCTGGTTTCTTTTTCTCATAGCTTTTTGCTTTTTCCTCTTTCAGGTAAAATTTTTCAAGTCCTTATTTGAAATCTTACATTCAGATAGAGTTAAGAATAAAAATGAAATGGCAAAATATAAGCATGTATCCATTGTTCCGCAGCATTGCCATGTGTGAGTTTGTCACAAGTGGAAGGGCTTTTAAAGTGCACTAAGGCAGTGCACCTAGCCCCACAGCCTGTCTTGGTCCTCTGCTATTTTATTCTGTGGCCCAGATCAGGATCCAAGTTTTAAATGAGGAAGTTTTAGGCCAGGGAGATAGGTATTCTCCCTACAATGGCAATATTTTCTGCTCTGCAGCACAGTCATCCCAAAATCCTCAAATGTGAAAGAGCACAAGTAGGACCTTCTATCAGGAGCTGATACCCATCATTCAGTGTATTATACATATAAAACATACCATCTTCTTGAATAATCTGTCACAGAGATGGACCTGAACTACAGGTTACACTAAATGTAGAAAGAGGAAGCACAGCGCTCCTGCAGCTCTGCTCCGGAGATTTATCTGAAAATCTCCTCTGAGCTCAGCACTATGGAAGTTGGTCAATGAATCTGATTCTGTTGTTTTACCACCTATCCTGCCTAGAGCAGTGGACTCTTCAGGAGTCAAGAGGGTCCCAGCAAAGCTTTTCCACTTCTGCATTTGATTTCCTCAACTCCCTCTTCAGAGTGCATGGTTCTGGTGTATTTGCAGAAGCTTCTGATTAAACCAATATCAATTATAGTTTTAGGGGGCATGAAGCAAATTCATTTTCATATAGAATCAAAGGAGAATATTATGAAACGCTGAAAATATTTATGTACGTAACTGGAAGGGAATGCTTGATCTTATTAGACCTTCTAATTTGGTAGATTTTTATACAGTTTGGGAGAGAGGAATAAAAATATTATCTCATTATCTTTTTCTTGGACTTCTCTGCACAACTTTTGTCTTTTGATGGCCTTTGTTATTTATGCTGCATTGACTTTAATTCTCAGGCTTATTGTATTTGTGATATTCGCTTCCAAGTGTCATTTTAAGAACAATACTAGATGTTTTCCTCTCAGTGGGGTTAGCTTTTCTTGATCATGTGTAGGCAAAAAAAACCCTGATTTATCATTCTGTTCCCTCATATTTAATTTGTGGCTTTCATTTGTGGCTGGAGTACAATACTGTAATGCACAAACATCAGATGCACTTTCATCAGATATGCACTTGCCATCAGATGCTAACACCACTTAGGTGTTAGGTGTTCCTGATGGATAGATGAATGTCATCTTTACTTGTTTGAAATGTTTGGGTATTTTTTTTTGTTTTGGCAGGTTTTTTGTTGATTTGTTTGGGGTTTTTTTAGCTGCAGATCACCAAAAGATTGATGTATTCCAAATACAGCAGACATTAGTAAGAAGAGGTAGAATAGCCAATGGACGCACCTTATTGAGCTGTCTTTTGCTCTTTTTCTATCACAAGAATTTAGGCAACTCACTAAACTTCTACATGAACATTTCAATTCTTTCTATGTTACATATGAATACAATCAATTATTTGATCACATGGTCTAATGTTCATTAGGTTTTTCAAATACCTTTGAGACCCTTGAAAACTAAAGTGAATTTTTATGGATAGGTAGGTGTGTAATATTCCCAGATTCTTATGGCAGGAGCCATAGACACATCATTCATCCCAGAAAAGCAAGGTTCTAATCCTTGTCAGATTTTAAGCTAGGCAGAAAAAAAAAAAAATTAATGCATTGTAAAAACTGGAATTAAGTGCCTTGTCAGCATGTAAAAAATTCAGTTAAATATCTCCTTGTGGTTTGGGGTTTGGGAGGTGTTGTTTTGTTGTTGTCTTTGGGTTTTAGAGCTTATTTAGTGTGGAGAAAAACTTAATAATATGAGAGTCTCATGAACCCTCGTCCTTGCATTGCAATAGTGTAACTATGCTCTGGCAACCACAGCATTGCAAACCTGGAGTAACATGAGGAAAATATTTAATGCATTTTTAGATACCTTTTAATATTACTACATAGTTAAAGTAATTTGTAGGATGTTATGACGTTGGTTTTTTGTTCTGATTTCTGATGACTTTTGAAAAGAACCACAAATAAGAGAAAAATAACACCATGTTAATTAACAGCATCAGTTCGGAGTGAAGTTAATGGCACTGTTTGCATTACTAATGAAAGCAGAATTTGGCCCTTAGGAACTTATTTCATATGGCAGTTACACGTTTGTGTCTGAGGTACCCATACCAGCTGCCAGATTTTTGTGAATGACTGGGAGGATATTTCTGCCCTCTTGAAACCACGGAAAGAGGGATTTCACCAATGACCTTGCGAGTGGAAAAACAAGGCAGAACAGAAAGACCAGGAAAGGGAGAGTAGCTCCAAGATAGTAATCAAGAAAATGAGAGAGACTTGAAGGATAAGGAAGGATCAAACCAGCTAGATAAAATCTAGGGCTGAAGGTAACAGCAGAGACCAAAGCCATTTAGTCACCATTCCTCACATCCCTGCTCTCTTCCTAACACCAGTTAAAACAAAGACAATAATAAAGTTGATTTTCATAAGTGATCTCTTCTATCTTTGGACACAAAGCTCTCTGGCCTGAATTTTAGAGCACTCCCAAACTTGTACCTATATTCTCAATTCTTTGTGACTCTTTCAGGCCATGATAATGAGTGAGAGATCCTTCAAAACAGAGAGCAAGAGCAATTATCACCTCATCTGCTTCCTTTTGTAACTGAAAAATTCAGCTCTATCTATTCATTATTGATTTCCAGTGTAATTTGTAACGGGATAAAAGGACTAAAGGAAAATAGTTTGTTTTACATTAGGGAGATATTTTAGAGTGCTGGTTCTAGAGCATAGAAGGAACAAGCATTATTTTCAGTGTTCTTATTTAAGAGCCTAAATGCTGAGCTTACCCCTTGCTTTAAGGCATTGCAATCATTTTAATGATTCCCCAGTCTGTGTAGTAGATATTCACAGTCACAAGCCTAAAGAACCCTTTAAAAAATCAAATATGTTCTTCAAAAAGATTTTTCTTCTTTCTCCTTTTTATACACCTTCTACGTTGTGCAACACTGTAAATGCTGCATAGTGAATGGGTACTCCCAGCTGGCAAGGAATCTTTATTGAAGGAAATGTGATACTTTTATAATATTATCTAACTAAGGAGTTTGAAGTATTTTGGTAACATTAATTAAATAATTCTCTCAACAACTCACTCACAGTACTATTATCTGTCCCAACTTTTAGCTGAGTAAATTGGTCCTGCCTTGTCCAACCTCAGATATCACGGCAGTAAAAGGAATGAGCGAAGAATAATTCCAGACTTCTTCATGCCTTTCAACACTTCAACTTGCTTATTTTCAACTATGCTTTTGTCACTGTGCCATGCAACACCCCTCAAGCCAAGAAGGCCTAAGGGGAACGTTGCCTTTAATATACTGGAAATTGGAAAAAAAAAAAAAAACAAACTAAAACACTGCAATTTGGGCATAAATACTTTGAGGCCAATATGTGAGCATTTCTAATAAAATTGCAATTTCACAAAAATTGTCTATCAAGTTCTCCTTCAGTAAGGAATGAAAAAGTTCTTCATAAGCTGCCTTTTCCCATGTTTTTCCTTAATGTTTTGGGCCAGAAACTGTTTGGGGGTATCCCTCGAGGCTATGAGCACCTTTGACCAGTCACAAGCAGGGGATATCCTCACATCTAAGATGAGAGGGTGGATATATTTCTGAGACATGGGTGGCCCAGCAAGTGTTTGTCAGCTGTTGATTTTCAGGGACTGCCACGACAGCTAATTTTCCTAACTCCACCCGGTGTGAAACCACTGAAAATTAGTGGACCAGATGAAACAGGTCTGCAGACCCCTCAGGTGGAACAGGATGTTTGTTTACTTAATTGCTTGAGAACTAATTTGCCCAGATGCATGTAGCAACTGTAGAATAAGACCAGCAATTTCACAGAAATGCAGTTTATTGGGCTTTCCCTTCTCACATCATCAGGAGTACAGGTCTCCCCTCTGTGATCTGGTATGTACACACCCAACGGTATGACTTGTGAGTCTGTGTTGAAAGTAAATATTAAATATATATATTTTATATATACTAAGATGACAAATTAAAAAAGAGATCATTTTGGAAGAGTGCTCATCAAAGACATGAATGTAATTCTTGGCTTAATTTCTGAAGTCTATAGAACTTTTCAAGTTTTCTTCCTGTTATGAAAAAATTATACTTTTTGCTGCTATATGACCCTCTCATTCCCCAAAATAAGCTTTTATCATGCTAAGTCAATCCCTACAAAATCAACCTACTTCCTGAACCCATATTACTGTTCTTTCCAACCAAAATTTTGGGGTAGATAAGCTTTTTAAGAGGAGACAGAAAAATAGCTCTAGAACCTCCTACTTCCACCAAGCATCTTTTCCACAGGGAATGACAGAAATATTTCCACTGAATATCTTCACAAGTGAAGCAGTTTATATTTTCTGGTTCATAGTTGGTCTCAAAATAAGATAAAGGATGCTTCCTACTTATTAAAAAAAAAAAAAAAAACAAACCACCACAAGTCCCTCCCCAACAAAGAATAACAAGGAGTTCTATATGTATGTTAACCAGAAAATGAAGGTCAAGAAGGTGCACCGTCCCCAGTAAATAATGCTGGAAAACTGGTAACAATGGATGAGGAGAAGGCTGAGGTACACAAAAACTTTCCTGCAATCTCTTCTTCCACAGCTCTCAAGTGGATGGACAGCAGGTTGGGACTGGGGACCTAAGTGCTTCCCACTGTAAGTGGCTCATGACCACCCAAGGAACCTTAATGTATGAGTCTGCGGGAGCCCATAAGATGCATCCCAAAGTTCTGAGGGAATGGCTGGTGTAGCTGCCAAGACACTCTCCACGATATTTGAAAAGTCATGGCAGTCAGGTGAAGTACAACGTAACTGGACTTTGTACCCATTGTACCCATCTTGAAAAAAGGTTAGAAAGGGGGGCCCTGGAAACTACTGACCCGTCAGCCTCACCTCTGTGCCTGGGAAGATCATGAAACAGATCTCCCTAGAAGCTCTGCTATGGGAGGACAAGGAGGTGATTCGGAACAGCCAGCACAACTTCACCAAGGGCAAGTCCTACCAACCAGCCTGTGGCTTTCTATGATGGAGTGACTGCATCAGTGGACAAGGAAAGGGTCACAGATGTCATTTATCTGGACTTCTGTAAAGCCTCTGAGATGGTCTCCCACAGCATCCTTCTCTCTAAATTGGAGAGAGAAGGATTTGATGAGTGGGCTGTTAGATGGATAAGAAAATGTTTGGACAGTCACATCCAGAGGGTTGTGGCCAATGGCTCAGAGTCCCAATGGACCCCAGTGACAAGTGGTGTCCCTCAGGGGTCGGTGTTATTTAATACCTTCATTAATGACATAGACAAAGGGATCAAGTGCAGCCTCAGCAGATTTGCAGATGACACTAAACAGAGTAGTGTGGTTGACATTCTGGAAGGACAGGATGCTGTCCATGGGGACCTGGACAAGCTCAAGCAGTCTCATGAGGTTTAACAAGACCAAGTTCGAGGTTCTGCACCTGGACCAGGGCAACCCCCACTATCAACACATGCTGGGAAACAGATTGAGAGGAGCCCTGCTGAAAAGGACTTGGCGGTGCTGGTAGATGAGAGGCTGGACGTGAGATGGCAAAATGTGCTTGGAGCCCAGAAGGCCAGTTGTATCCTGGGCTGCATCCAAAACAGTGTGGCTAGCAGGGCAAGGGAGGGGATTCTGCCCCCCTACTCTGGTCTTGTGAGACCCCACCGCAGTCCCCAGCACAGGAAGGACATAGACCTGTTGGAGCAAGTCCAGAGAAGAGACAGCAAGATGATTAGAGGAGTACTTCTCCTACAAGGAAAGGCTGAGAAAACTGGAACTGATCGGGCTGGACAAGAAAAGTCTTCAGGGTGACCAAATTATGGCCTTCCAGCACCTGAAGGGAGCCTACAAGAATCATGGAGAGAGACTATTTACAAGAACATGTAGTGACAGGACAAGGGGGAATGGCTTCAAACTGTAAGAGAGTATGTTTAAATTAGACGTAAGGAAGAAATTCTTTACTGTGAGAGTGGTGAAGCACTGGAACAAGTTGCCCAGAGAAGATGTGGATGCTCCATCCCTGGAAGTGTTCAGCGTCAGGGTGGATGGGGCTTTGACCAGCTTAATCTAGTGAAAGGTGTCTCTATGGCAGGGGTGTTGGAACTAGATGATCTTTAAGGTTCCTTCAAACCCAAACCATTCTATGATTCTGTGATACTTTTTACAACTTTTGGATTCCAACAGGATGGACAGTGATCCAAAATACGAAGAGAAGTTAGTTCAAGTTTTGCAAGAACTAAGTGCACAGGATGCTGGATCCTCAGCTGCATCCATTCTAACTAGAATGTTTGTGTACTTATAAACCTGAATGGGAACACTACAGCTCAACCTCCTCCAAGCGCTCCTCAGAAAAATGCCCACAGACCACCTCTTTGTCTCCAGGCTTCCTTTCAGTTTGGCTGCTTTACATTTTGCTTTTCTCTTAATGAATCAGACTCCTGAATCACCATCTGGATGTAACTACACAGTCTACCCATCTTCCCCCCCAAAGGCTGAGAATAAGGATGTGTCCACCAACTGTAGTGAAGAATGAGATATATGAGAGTTAAACTGTTTCAGTCTAAGCCCCTCCAGTGTGCTACCAGCCTGAACAGAAAAAAAAGGAGAGAGGGAGAGACTTTTAAATTTTTCCAGTAATCTGATGAGAAGAGAGAGACAGACAGAGAGAGTTCACTTGGTTAATTTCCTAGCCAGCAGCTACAACAGTGCTTCTATTAGGAGATATGAAAAGAGACAAAGAGATATAATAGCTATAGATTGGCTTTGTTGGCCAGAAGAAGTTCTAACTATGCTGGAGGGATGAGGAGGTACAGAGGCGTGCTCTCAAGGGATATTTTTTTACTTTAATATCATCATTTTGGTGCATCTCTAGCTGCACATTCACTTAACACTGACTGAAAATAAAGGTTTTAACAGATCACACTGCCTGACTAGAAAGCTGACATGAAAGCTGGAAAAATGCATTGACCTTGTGTTATTGCCCTTTGCATTGACTTTGTGAGATTCAGATTCAAATTTTGTTGGCTTAATGTTTTGGGCAGAAACCTTCCTTCAACAGATACAGTTGTTTCATCTTATCTTCACTCTGTTTTTTTCTGCTTATTAGAGAAGATGGGAATATGCCAATTTGTTTTATAGTCTGCCCAGTCCATTGTCATTAGATTATTCTCAAACTTATTTGTCAAATCCCTTGTCCAAACCTTTCTTCTTGTACTACTTCATTCTGAACAAGAAATTGCACATCACTTGTCTCTTTCATTCATTCTTAAGCTGAAGTAGTACTGTCTCCCAAAGCACAAGCATTAGAGAGTTACACATTTTCACATTTCTCATCCATGTTAAATCCAAGATCATTTTGTTCCCCCTTACTGCCTCCCTCTTCTTCTCCTGACTGCTTGCCTGGATAAAAATAAAAATGCCTTGAGCAAATCCTTTCATAACCTTATATATTGGGATGGTTAGACCAGATCTTCTAACATGAGAGAACACATTTCCAGGAATGGGTGTGTGCCTGAGAGCAAGACACTAGACAGGACTGGGTATTTTGCAAACAGCCCTGTTTTCATGAGCTTACTAACCTCCATTGAAAATACTAAATTATTTGATTTTATTTCCATAAGTTTCTGACCTTTGGAGAGAGAATCTCTTACAAATTTATGTGACATCATATAACCATTGTCTCAGATACTTTTCCTTCCTGCAGACATGCACATAACAAAAAAGGTGAGGTAATATAAATGAAAAACAGAGAGATGCAAACAAAAAGGGAATCATTTGTAGACCTTGTTTTCTGAGATTTTCATGTGCTTTTGTGCAAGTCAGAAGTTTCCTGTGCCTCAGTTTACCCAGCTATAATTTTAATTACTCTCATCTACAGTATTATAACAAGAGTGAGATTTTGCTGGTTAGGTAAGTATGCCAAATACAGTGGTCATCTAAGACTTCATTACTACGCTGCACAGTTAAGAGAACTTCACTCTTATAGCCATTACAAAATTTAAACATTGCTAGATACAGGCTCCAAAAGTTCTGCATTTTTAGGGTTAGGCCTACAGAGAGATTTGGGACAAATAAATCCAATTTTAATTGCAATGATCCTTAACATCTTACTCATCTGCTGCCAAAATCTGAGTCTTTAATTATATATACAGTGTTTAATTTCTTTGCTAGGAGCAATTGAACACTTCATCCAGCATGTCAGATAACCAAGTTATTTAGACTATGTTCTTGGATGAGGAAAAAAAAAAGACTGAAAAAGAAATCAACCAAAAAACCCCCACAAAACCCCAAAAAACAAAAAAAAAAAACAAAAACAAAACCAAAAAAAACCCCAAAAAACTCAAACAAAAACAAAATCAAAAAAACCCCAAACAACCCAACAAAACTAAAAATCTTCAGTCTCTGCTCTTGATCAAAAAAGATAAAGATTTCAAAACTGCTCCCTAACAGGGACTTAGGTTGAGGGTGTATTTGTTTCTATGCACAACACCTCTCAAGGAAAGCCTAACTCAGAACTAGATGCCCAGCTCCCTTGTGATTAGGAATCTCAGGAGACCCTGAGAGAAGAAATCACCTCTTCTTGTCTGATATGCACTTTGTGAGATGCCTAAAGCCTCCTGGTTTTAAAGGGTTCATCTCTAGGTTCCATACTACTTGCATTTCATGTGTTGTCTGTGACACTGGGGACTGCGAATTTCACTAAGCTGTTAGGCACCTAAAAATTGCATGTTGCATGACCTAGGTCCTTTATGGATCCAGCCCCCAGTTCACTACATATTCCCATGTTAAGATTAAGCTCATCCTCACATACCTGGGCTCACTGCTAACAGCCTATGACATACAGCTGAGGTCATTCTAATTCCCTCTAGTACAAGGTAAGGGATACACATCCAGGAGGTAGTTCATTATGGTATTATAATCATGCCCTGCTTATACCCCAAAGTCATTCACTTCCATTAAAGGCCATGAGAGCGACTGTGAACTGAATCCCGAAATGAGTAAGTAGCACTGTTTGGGAAGAAGGTCGATGAGGTCATGGTGGTATTCATGGTGATGGCAGCCCTCATGAATTCACCTATTATTTTTTATTTCATTACTTTCCTAGAAATCTTTCTGAGCTTTAAATAATTACAACCTGTGACACTATTTGTTTAGGATTTTGTTTCATTAACCAACACACATTCCTACTCATTCCTCTTTTTTCCTAAATTTAAATATTTTGAATTATAAGCAGGTTAAACTGCTGGACTAAGTGAGATTAGCAAAACAAGTGGTTCTAGGAGAATATCAGTTTTTACCATCAACGCAGTAATGACTGCAAGGATTGTCCAGTAAAATCAGTAGCATTTTCTTCTTTAACTCAGGAAAAGACATATACATGAGTTCTGAAGGATATTGCCTGGAGGCTATGAAAGAAGAAAAGACAATCACCTGCATAAGGAAATATTAGAAGCATTTTGATATTTACACAGTTTTTGTGTGAGTGATTTGCACTGCACAAAACTTTTGCAGGATGTACTGGGCAGAGGTGATCCTAGTGGTTGTGTGCACCAGTGGGTATTCCCAGTTGTTCCTAAGTTGGGGACTAATCAGCCCCACTTCAGGTCATCAAGTGGAGAGATCCACCAGAGAAAGGGTGTAGTAAATCCAAAGAGCCCTTACTCATCTGCTTAGGTTCAGTTCAGGCTATTTGATCAGGATATAAATTTGGGTAG